>JAQIWU010003010.1:0-10592 GCA_034696445.1 Isotomiella minor
CTTTCTGCAAGCAGTTTAGCAAAAAGAAGTTGAATTTATAACTGAGGTTGACATTATTTACCTCAAGCATGTCTGTCAAAGCCCGGTGACAGCTCATTTGGTACTTAAACTTTTTGGAAAACGGAGGGATAAACCTTAGAAATGGATAGTCTTGGATCACCAAGCTTCACCAAGCTTCACGCTACTGAAGAGTCTATGGAGACATTGGAGTAGCTCAAGGAATTTGGGGTCGTTATGCTCGTATCTAAAGAAATTGAAAAATGAGAAAAGCAACGTTGGTAAGTTTTGGATATTTCAACGCAATAACCTTTTGCCAGCTACAATTGTCCACAGGACGTTAATCACTGCCGGTCCAAACGCATCGTTTAAGGATACAACTCCATCATTCATTTTCCTTTTCAGTACGTTTAGACACTTCCTAGTTTCCTCCTTTATGATTTCCTCCATGGAAGATTTTCCAAAACCAAAATCTCGCAAGTGTCGCATCGTAAAACGACGCTGTTGTTTCCAAAGTTCACCGTCCGAAAACATCAGTCCTGTGGATTTAGCCATTTAGCTCATAATTGGTTGGCTGATTCTACTACTCACCCAATTTTGAATCCCCGTAGGAAAGTTCATTGAAAAGTATGTAGGGTCGGCCTTGGAATTCGTCACGGGTCAAGACTTCCTTTGTGGATTCATAACCGTTTACGATGATTGACCTCATTTTCCCCAAATAAATGCCTGTAACAGGGCCATATATTTCCTCTAGCTTCATCATTGCCAAGGGAAATTGAGAATCTAACTTTCCAAGTATCCATGCTCCCCCTGCGAGCGGATACTCACGGGGACCTGTTGGTAAATTGCTTCAAAATTACAGGGTATGAAGTGTGACGTCGACGTGTGACCATTGTTGCATACCTGGTGGGAAATTGAGTGGCCTGCGTGGAGTTAGAAAGCGATAAACCACGTATAAAGTTGTAACAACGATGACCACAAGCGTGAACATTGTAACGTCCTTTTATCAGTCGAAATGGCTCATTTGCACACCGAAGAAAGGATGATTGAATTTGCAATAAAACCAACCTCGTATAGACTTTCACACGTTTTTAAACAAAATATGATCTAATAGGGGTACGTTTTAGATAGTGACCTTGAATCCGCATGTCAACAATTTACTTACTCGAGTCTGCTGCTATATTGATGATAGCTGTGACTTTAAACTGGTGGTCAGTCATTGGCAGTGAGGTATTTATATCATTGCCTATAGTTCGTCATTGTAACTTTATTCACGGCATTAAAAGCTTCTACAGATTACATTATCAAATCACTTTTAAAATTATATTTAGGGAAGCAAAGATAAATTTCCACACATGTCTCATGGTGCCCCACACACTTACAACTTATGTATTAACGAAGTGAAATTTTTGCCTTGAAAGGTTGTGGGGCCACTGTGAACCCTGGTGTAGGAACGGTTGTTGGTTTTTCGGTGTTCGGAACCACCTCTACTTTAAATGTCTGAAGCATTGCAGTGAACAAATGAAAAGTGTTCGTTCGAGCGAGCACTTCTCCCAAGCACATCCGTTTCCCTGCAAAATCACAAGTTAAATGAATTATAGACATTTACATTGACTTACCAAAACCGAAACCCATTAGGCGTTCAGTCTTCACGAGGTTGCCTTTCTCATCAAGGAACCTTTCAGGTCTAAAATTTTGTGGGTCTCCCCAATACTTCCTGTCATGATGAACAGAGTTCAGCATCACCATGACAAAGGTGTCCTATCGGAAACAAATAAGGTCAGGGGTTGTGACAGGAAATCAATCGTCGTCAATACCTTTGGAATATTATATCCGTACAGTTGAGTGTCCTGCAGGGTACAATGAGGTACTGTGGACGGTGCCACTGTGGCCACTCTTGTCATCTCGCACAACACAGCTTCAATATATGGCAACCTTGCCCTGTGTTCGGAATAGGACGGAAGTTCATCCTTTCCTACGACATCCATAATTTCAGTGTGGACCTTTTCCTGGACCTCAGGGTAGAGCATCATGTACAGCATGCAAAAGGAAACGAAATTCGACGTCGTTTCAGATCCGGCCGAAAATAGATCCGAGCAGATTACCTTCAACTGTGGCTCTGTTATTACACAAATAAAAGTCCCTAAGGATATTGGAAGTAGGGGGTTAGATGGGGATAGATTCTCACTGGAAAAGTGGTGTTCAATCTTTCCGGCGTTTGTCAAAGTGTCAATTTCTTTCAAGTAAAGATCCATGAAGTCTCGAGAATGGTCATCACTATGAAAGCTTGAATGATTTGATATCTCCCTCTGCAAGAATTTCGCAACATTTTTTTACCCTTGAAAGAGACCACAACGCCATTCCAGTTCTTACCTCCAGCATGTCAGTGACAGCCTTTCGACAATCCATTTGCAGTTTAAACTTTTTGGAAAAAGGAGGAACAAATCTTAGGAACGGATAATCCTGGATCGGAGTATCTCCAACGTTACCACTTCTAAACAGTCTTTGCAGCAATTGGAGGAGCTCAAGGAATTTGGGGTCGTCATGTTCATATCTGAAAGGAGTTGTAAAAGGCTTGAATGTTTGTCAAGTTTTGACTTGGACAACCTTTTGCCAGCTACAATTGTCCATAGGACGTTGATCACTGCCGGTCCGAAAGCATCGTTTAAGGCTACAACTCCATCCTTCTCTTTCATCTTGCTTTTCAGCATGTTGAGACACTTCTGAGTCTCCTCCTTTATGATTTCCTCCATGGAAGATTTTCCAAAACCAAAATCTCGTAAATGTCGCAAAGTGAAACGACGCTGTTCCTTCCAAAGTTCTCCCTCAGCAAATATCAGCCCTACCGAACAATTTGTCATTCAACTCAACTCGAAATTGTGCTGTTATGGCATATTACACGCACCCAATTTTGCGTCCCCGTAGGAAAGTTTATTGAAAAGTATGTAGGGTCGGCCTTGGAATTCATCGCGGGTCAACACCTCCTTCACGGCTTCGTAGCCATTTACAATGATTGACCTCATCTTCCCTAAATAAATGCCTGTGACAGGGCCATAGACTTCCTCTAATTTCATCAACGCAAGAGGAAACTGAGGGTCTAGCTTTCCAATTATCCATGCTCCTCCTGCCAAAGGATACTCACGTGGACCTATTTGCACATTTACAATTAGATTGTTGTTTGTATGACACAAGTTGACAATTGACACAATGGGGGCAAGTAAGTGTGATTGTTGATTATTACCTGGTGGGAAATTGAGTGGCCTGCGTGGAGTTAGAAAGCGATAAACCAAGTATAAAGTTGTAACAACGATGACCATAAACGTGAACATTTTGTAACGCCGTTTGTTTTGTAGTTTGATAAAAGTGGCTCATTTGTACACCAAAAGTGTATTTAGCCCTTTCGAATAAAATGTTTTGCACTATCATCATCAAATGACGTGATCATAAAGAAGCATGTCCAGTGGTCATATGTATTATATTTACATGTAATGGCCTTGAATCATCATGTCAATTGAATGCCTCTTATGTTTGTAATGATGATAATGAAACCACCTTCTACAGGTAGTAAGCTGACTGACAGAAAATGAATTTGACATTTGCTGTAGGAAAGAGGCAAGGTGAGACGTCCCTTCTCTTACAAGAAAAACTCTTTGTGCAACCATGTCAGTTTGATGCAAGCGAATTAAACTTCTTTCTGTTGAGAAAAATAGAGTTTTAGTGAAGAAAACTGTCAAGTAATTATTGTTATCTTCCTAGCATTGGAAAAATAAATAAACTCAGCAAAATATATAGATTTCGTTTAGGCCCCTGCTATCAATTTGAAAGATTAAAAGTTTAAAGAAGAAAATTGATGTTTATGTGGGTTGATAATTTTTCCAATTATTTGTTGAATTCTTTCTTGGAAGGAACATGATTTATCCTTCAAGAAGATGTCATGACAACAATTCATGAGTTTCCTTCTCTTCCTGCATGCCTAGACGCTAAGAAAGGAGAAAGTCAGACACATTTAAAGGGACGACGTGCGTCAGCCCATAGGGACATATACAATTGAAACAAAAAATTAACCACGATTTAAACAAAAATTTTTAAAAAATGACGCATGTCCTCAAAATCAAAAGTAACAAAAAACAACTACCTGAAAAGTTTCACTGCCACACAATCTGCTACTGTCAACCCGTCACTGTCGTGTCGCACCATACCGCTCAGGTAATGCTCAAATTCAAAGTAATTTTTAAAATGCATCATGCATTAAGATAATAGGATTGGAGTGTGATTGTGATTCAGTCTCAAATGATCACTGAGCACAGCACTAATTGCTTTATTGTCAGCCTCACTTTTTAGCCAGTCGTCGTGGTAGAAGGCTTAAATAAGTATGAAAAAGGATCTCACTGCTCTTCCTTCAGTTTGATTGAAATTGAAATTATGCAGACGTAGGTTGAAATGTGTTTGAAATTGTCGTTGCCGTTACAAAAACTTTTGCTTTTATTTCATGTGCCTGACTCCTTTTATTGTAAGTCATATTAGCACCATGTAAATGAACTATGATAATTCTCAGTTGGTCTCTTCTTGGAGTGCTGCATTTTATTTTGCATTGTCATTTCCTTCGACTTCATTTCATTTTTGCATGAAGATCTTTCTGTTGCATAAGCAAGTTGGTACATAGTTTGAAAGGTGCGACAAATTAGGAATATGTGGACCAAAGTGAAGTGAAGTGCATCTCGTTTCCGAACCAGAAATTGTGGGTGCAAACTGAGAAATAATAATGACGAAAGGAAGAGAGTGTCCAACGTTAGAAAATGCATTTAGAAAATGTGGCATCAGTGGCAATGAAAGCATGGGTCAACTTTCTGAGCAATTTCATGCTTATGAACATGTACCTGGCGTTGAAAGAGGAGCCAATGAATTCCAGATACATTCAAACGGAATATGACTTCATTGTGGGTAAGTTTCTCAGAGTGCCCCTGACATAAAGCTGGCTTTATGAACATTTGCATGATCGCTCATCAGTAGGAGGAGGATCTGGTGGTGCGGTCGTAGCAGCTCGATTATCAGAAGATCCAGACGTAACGGTGCTGTTGCTGGAGGCAGGAGGTCCTGAGCCGGTGACCTCGTCGGTTCCATGGTTCCATTCAGTGCTTCCAGGCTCTTCATTGGATTGGAAGTTTAGAACATTGCCTCAAAAGAATTTACTTCTTGGGTACAAAAATCAAAAGTCGTATTGGCCAAGGGGCAAGGTGATTGGAGGGACGAGTGCCATCAACACAATGATTTATATGAGGGGAAATAAACTGGATTATGACCTGTGGGCTGAGTTGGGAAATCCTGGATGGTCTTATGAAGACTTGCTACCTTACTTTAGAAAAGCAGAGCATCAAACGGACCCCATTTTAGCTTCAGACAGTGAGAAATTATACCTGGAAATTTGTGAACAATTCCTTACTGCTTTTATTTTTAGGGTACTATCATGGCACTAATGGTCCTCTTGTTGTTCAAACCCCCAAGAGCAGAAGCCCAGTTATGGGTGCGTTTCTAAACGCAGGGCAGCTCTTAGGTTATCCAGCTACTGACCCTAATGGAAAATATGCAACCGGCTTCTCGCCCTTTCAAATGACCATTAATTCAGGGATTCGGTGGTCAACAGCTCGGGCATATCTACGACCAGCTAGTCACAGACCCAATCTGCATATCTCTCTATATTCATATGTCAACCAAGTTTTGTTTGATAAAAACAAAAGGGCGTTTGGGGTAGAGTTTGTGAGGAAAGGGAAACTGAAAGCAGTTTATTGTAAAAAGGAGATCATTCTCTCAGCGGGAACAATCGGGTCTGCCAAGATCCTTTTATTAAGTGGCGTGGGTCCTCAAGAACATTTGGAGGATGTCGGGGTAAGAAAATTCACTAATGTTTTGCTTAAGGCTAACATTGTCTTAAAACATAGATAACCGTACAAAGTGACCTTCCAGTAGGGAAAAACCTTCAAGACCACATGGGGGCCTTTGGACTATCGTGGACAGTAAAGAAAAAGGAGAGTGCTTACTCCTTGCTTCCTTTATTCAATCCTTTGACACTTAAGGAGTACACTATGGACCACACTGGTAACCCAACCAATGTATTTTTATTCCTTGTTAACCATACAATCTTGTTCCTTTAAAAGGTGTATTTAGTGAAACAATTGGCGTGGAGGGAAATGCATTTGTGCACAGTCGCTATTCAAATCAAAGTGTGGATTGGCCCGATCTGCAATTGTTTTTCATTTCTGCAACCCCCGTCATTGATGGAGGTGCAGGCTACAAGGACTATTTCGGTACCTCTGATGAGGTATATATACACAAGTCAATACTTTCTGAACCCTGTTCTGATTACTCTCTGTGTTTAGCTAATTGATACATTTTACGGCCCCATAAAGTACAAGGAAGGGTACACAATTGTCCCCGTCCTCTTGCGTCCGTACTCTCGGGGCTACTTGAAACTCCGAAGTAGGAAGCCAAGCGATGCTCCCATCTTACAGCCAAACTATTTGACTGATCGAAGGGACTTTGATGCTTTACTGGATGGTATGAAAGATTGCTCATTGCTTCTCCCTGTTTGCTTTTCAATAAAATTACTCGTTCGTATTAGGACTAAGACATGCCGTGGAAATAGGGAGCAGTCTCCCTTTCCAGAGATTTGGAGCCAAAATGCATTTAGGTGTACTACCAAGATGCCCTTATTTAAAGCCTGGATCCGATGAATATTGGATCTGCTTCGTCAGGCATCATGCCAACACCGAACATCACATCGCAGGGACGTGTAGAATGGGCCCTTACTATGAAAAGACGTCAGTGGTGGACCCAGAGCTAAGGGTACTGGGCGTTGCAGGTCTCAGGGTCGCAGATGGTTCCATTATGCCCACCGTTGTTAGTGGCAATACCAATGCGCCTATTATTGCCATAGGTGAAAAAGCTGCTGACTTAATTAAAGAAACGTGGGGGCTACATCCATTTTATGAAAACCTTTGGTAAAATATCATAATTACCATAATAAAGCTTGTATTCTCGAAAAAAACTGTGCCTCGTCTCATTGAATTGACAAAACTCTGCTTTTATTTCAAGGCTTAAACACTAAACCCTCTGCTCAATTGTATTTTTGCAGTCAGATCATGCTCTCATCTTATCAGCATCCAGAGGTGAAACTAATTCATCACAATGTAATACAGTGTTATCAAGCCTAGGTGAAAAATAACTTTGGTAACCGAGTGTCTGTTATTCAACATTTTTTGACATCCACCTTTCTAACTGAAGGGCAATTTTCACAAAAATGGAAGGTAAATTTGTGCCATTTTCTCGCAAATCATACTCACAAAAGAACAGATTTCTGAGGAATTTGTATTTCCGAAGCAGTAAAATCTCAATAGCTGCAGAAATCTCGCAAATATTTGCTCAGTTTGCAATCGTAAGTATAAATCCATTAATTCCAAGTTTTCTATTCTATGATATAAGGAGGTATGGCATACATGTAAAGGTATAAGTATGCTGGATAATAAAGGACAGACAGTCAGTACATCTCCAATCTCCGTAGCCTACACACGGGCACTTCCTCCGGTTCATCCATCCATCCATCCCGTCGCACTCTGCCTCATCCCCCCACACTTAGGACGCTACCCTAGGGCCTGACCAAAGGGTTTGGTCACAATGACATAAATTGATCTTTTAGTTGGCACTGATCGAACTACAGATTGACGACCCGGACCCTAGTCCTGTCCTAATATTTGTCTACACTTGTGCCTCCTCCCTTTTAGTGTGTCATGCGGTCATCCTTCACCTAGCAGTATTTTATCTGACCCCACAGTTCGATTCCACCATGTCATTAAGGCATTACGATACCCAAGAACTTGACTTTCTTCCCCACAAGTCACTTTTCGTTTTATGGGACGTTATTTTCAGGTTAGAAAAATAGACAGTAGTGGACGCATTTGAGCTATCAGTAATCAATATTTTTTGCAGATTTGGAATTCACCTGGGTTTCTTCCTCTTCACTCTTTCCTTCATTCTTCTCCTGTGGATCAAGTTTCTACAGTACGACATGGCTATTCCAATTTGGGGAACCATTATAATGACACCCGTCCTGATTTCAATATTTGTCCATGGTGTAATTAGTTACAAGAATGACAAAAAGGAACGGAAAGGGGAAGAGAGTGCAGAGAAAGAAGAAGCACAATTATATTTAAAAGTTTTTGCCGTGATTACGTGTGTACATTGTGGTGTATATTTCGAAAGATACATGTGGAGGTATCAATTGGATAACATTGAAGACTTTGATCCTCCCTGCTGTTCGAAGCGACATAGGGTGTTTTACAATGTGGAGGAGGAAAGGGGGTTGGAAGGTGCCATTCAGTTTTTATGACGCAATCCCAAAACCTTTATTCACAAGAAATACAGCAGTGAAAGTAACAATACAGTCAATTATTTAGGATTCAGCCATGTCGTTGTATACCTGAGCGTGCTTACATTTTTCTTCCACAACGATGCACATAGCAACCACAAGGGCGTGGTCCACATTGGTCTTTATCTCAATGCAGTACTCGTCAACCTCAACGATGGAACTCTGGGACTCCATTTCACTATTTCGCCACATTATAGCTACTGGAACGGCACTTGGATCACAGGACCCTGCCCCTACAAATGAGGAGTTTCTCCTTTGTTCTGGATCCCCCAAGTAAATGGCACAACACTTCGTCTCCAAGTTCCCCAAAAGGACCAATTTCTTCTGCTCTCCACTCATAACGTCCTTAAAGACACACGTCACCCTGGCTTTCTGAAGTGTGCATTGATTATGAAACTTGCAAATCTCGTGTGAAGAATGTTCTCCAGAATACACGCTGATGTGGTCCGCAAAAGTCAAAATGTCTTGTTTGATATTCAAGATACTGCTTCCAGTAGCATCCTTCAGGACCTTCTTCTCTCTCAGGCTGAATGCCCTTCCGTCACAATGAAACTTTACGGAGTTAGATGTGGAGTCGAAGATTTTAAAATGGTCGGCTGTTAGGACGTGAGGGGTGTGGTGGAAATGTAGTTTGACAGTTTGAGGGAAACAGAAACGGGCTTGAGTTGCACAGATTGGAGGAGGCGTTTCAGAAGAACGATCATGCTGCGTTTGAGAAGTGACTTCTACAGACGGGGAAAATGAGACTGATTTGCAAGTGTGAGGGTGGTTCTGGTGGTCCGTCATTGTGATTGTGGAATGAATGAATGACAACAACATATTGTAGATATTTAAACGTATCGGACATTATGGCTAGCAAAATAAACTTATTGAAACTTTAAGGTGTGAAAATTACCACCGCATCCCCTTCCAAGAGTCAGATATTCCATCGAAAGGGTTTATTCTACATTTCGTAATATATTTCTAAGCATTTAGCGCATATATTTCATTCATTAGAACTTCAATATTGAAAACCGTAAAAGCAAAAGATATCTGGTGCTTGTCCTTGACTATGAATGGAAGGATGGAATGAATTCATTTATCAGTTCAGTTCAGTATATGAAATATACCCTGAATAATTAGTGGTCGAATGGACTGGATTGATCATAGTTCTGTGCTAACCGCCTGATTATAATACCTAAGTATTATTTTGTGAAATAATTATCATACGTTTGATTACGCATTGTCTGTTCAGCCTGCTTACCATGGATCTTAACATTCGAGAAGCCAAAAATGTAGAAGAAATTAAAAAATGCCTCCCAGTTTTGAATACCCTCATGTCCTTTCTTCCCAAAGACCAGGGGACTTTATTGGACATGGTTTTGACGCAGCAAAAGGAAGGTTATCGTATGGCTTACATTGAGGACGAGGAGACGCGAGCTGTCATTAGTATTATCGGCTACAGAATTTTCAACGTTCTCTATACAGGAAAGACTCTTTACGTGGATGATATTTGCACACTTCCAGGGCACACTGGTAATTTGGCAACTGATTTTCCCTAACCTTCATTAAAACGTGAAACTATAGGAAAGGGGTATGGAGGGAAGCTATTGGACTGGGTGGTCGAATGTGGAAGAAAAGAAGGATGCCAATCCGTGGATTTGGACTCAGGTCCCACGAGACATGACGCTCATCGACTGTACTTGAATCACGGGTTCAAACTCACTCGTCATCACTTTCACATGGATTTGTGAAGGGTTAAAAAATTTAGATAGCTATAACAAAAAACCTAATACAACCTCACTTTATGTTTGTTCAAATTCTGTTTCACTAATACAATGTATGGTGATATTACAGTACAAAATATAAAGTTAATAAAAGCATAACTTTAATTACAGTTCTTGTTGTTGTAGGACTTCAGATTCTCTGTAAGTTGGTGTCATGTACATTGCTCATCTTTCTACTTCCGTTGTTAGTGTCATCCTACATAACACGAGAGGTCCACTTGCTTTTCCGAGCATGCAAGCTTAGGTGTAGATATAAGGAAAGAAGTTACAGTCCAATTTGTCATCTCTTTATTTGATACACAAAGGGCATGTATGTCACATGCAACAAACTAATTATCTTTTGTTACAATTAGGTACTCATCGCAACGTACATCGCGGAGGGTCAGTCGACATTTTATTTTTGCACCATT
>JAQIWU010003011.1:0-10589 GCA_034696445.1 Isotomiella minor
TGTGTAGGTATTTCATATTTTACTCCTGCTTTTCTTCACTATCGAAAAATGACTCGTAACATCCTTTGCACAACGGACTAGGACAAAAAGTGATTGGTTCACAAAAGCTATTAAAAAAACAAATCGCGTCAAAAAGCTATCCAAGAAAAGTCAAATGGCAAATCGTTCTCAACCAAATGAATGACTGTATTTTGGAGATCATGTTAAGTCGCACTCGACTTTCACTCTCTTTCGACTAGAACGAATTTTTTTGAGACTGAATGAGGCTGCGTGTGCAAACAATAAGCCTGCTTAAAGTTGGAATGCCTGTGTTGCATGGAATAAAAAAAAATATAGATATAAACTGACTGAAATAACTGACCAGAATGATGATTAAAGAGATCGTTGTTGTCTTCTTGTTCATTGTTGCGACAGGTGAATGCGTACTGCTTTTTGGAATGTATGACATCCGGTAAAACATGGTAAAACATGGTAAAAATGAGGATGGGAGGATGAGGAATGGTGCCTGGTTTGGTACTATAGGTCGTCTCCTGGATGTTTCTACCCAATGCTGCACTACCTCTTAGTTAATTAATTCTGTCCTTCTCTACGAATAAACCTTAATACGTAAGTACACAGCCGTTAAGGGGCTAGAAAAGAAATCAGCGTTATCCTATAGAACCTATATCCTACAGAGGCTCTCTTGCATAAGGTAGTGGTAGTACTCTTCACAAGTATAGCTACGTAAACAGTAATCGTTTAATTAACAGTGGAAAAGATGAAGGCTACTTCACTTGTGCCGATTTTGAAGTTTAACAGCTTGTTGTTTGTTGGGCATGGTGGTTTTTATCTGTAAATTTTTCTGTATGACAGTGGTAGCAGTAGCAGCAGAAGGTGACGTTGCAATCATGGAGTTGTTGGTAGAAGTAGTGGTGATGGCGGAAGAGTCAGCGTCAACATCAACTAGAACGACACAAGGGGATGAGGAAATTGAGACAGCAGAGGCAGTTGGAGACAGGGGTCACAAAATGTCCTCATTGTCGTCGTTCACCACACCCATATGAAGTCCGTTGGGAGTAGAGGCATTGCTGTTTCCACTACTGGCTTTGGGGGATGGTTCATTCTCATCTTTCCACTTGTCCATCGAACGGCGGCGAGCATTCATGAAAAAGTTCCCAACCGTTGTTGGCTCCAGCCCGAGCTGTCGCGCTATTGTTACCTGCATCTCTTTGGAGGGGCGTTTGGTTTCCTGTGACATTCAAAAAGCAACTTACATCTCTTTCTTATCCTTCGATTACCTCTGATAATCTCTTACCTTAAAGATGGCTTGGAGTGTCCGACGCTGTAAATCTGTAAACACCAGTCGAGGTTTCTTCGGTGTAGGAGGATGTGGCTCCGGGGGTACCTGCTGCTCTTCCTTCCTCTTACACGCTACATTCATTCAAAATAAAAACAAAGAGATGGTGATTAGCATTTTGAAATTGATGACTTTCATGTTGACGCAGTTTTTACGATTACAAAAGGGGTCAAATTGACTTTAGACACATCATCATGTCACGTCTATGAACAATAATAGAACCGTAGGGGATTACAATTTCCATTAGATAGGTCCTCCATTTTCTACGTTCTGAAATTGGGGCAATGTAAAACGCAGGCAAATACCACTTTTGCAATGCTATTGTCTTGTTTCAGGAACACTTATCCCATCAACAACATCTTTTAAGTATGACGATGTCCACTGCTACCACGTGGATATAGAAGCCTTCATTTTACAAGCCCTTATTAGATGGAGGGGGGATAACCTGGTTTGGAACATGTTTTCATGTACATACTTTTATACCCTAGTACCACCATAACAGGGAAAATGTTCAAAAAAGTCTCTGAGTGTGGGTGTGAAAGTTGGGGAAAGTGACAAAGGCTGGTTTTGAGTTTTGTTTAGTCCGATGTGATGATGTGATTGGAAAGTGTTGTTTCAGTTCAGTTGCTAAAGAAAAGTGTTTCTGGATGCATGAGTGGAAGTTGGAGAGAACTGGTCAAGTGAAGGCTGTATGAACTGAGCTACCAATTTCCTGGTCGGTCTGCTAAATCGCAGGTGGCCTTTCTCTCAGCATTAGTTTTAGATTCAAGGGTGATTTGTCCTTTAAAATAGTCTTTAAAACAGAGCAACCTCATGCAGTCTACATACTGACGTTCCTTTCAGTTCCTATCAAGTCAAATCTAAAGCCATCCATGCATACAAGCCCTAAATTCTGACAAGATTTTACCATTACTCCACATTTCATCTTCCGAAAGAGTGGATCAGAACATCAGAAGTGTTGTCAATAATACGACAAGAAGCCAGCAACATTACAATTGACAAAGTAGAATTCAGTTTAGGGTATGTAACGTGATCTGAAAAAAGTCAGTTCTGTAGGTCAAGCACTCTCTCTTTGCACGATTTAAGCCAAATCGTCTAGCATCACCCCCATCCCCTTCACAAAAGACAAAAATGTACTTTTCTTAGGAATTGTTGAATCTCAATTACACCCATTTCCCCAACACAGGCTTGTCACCATGGTCGCCTTGTCATTTCTTTCTCATTTGTGCATCACAACATCAGTACACAAGGCGGGTGTGGTATTCCGTCATGAACTTGCGATTGGGGACGTCTTGAAGCCTTCTTTTGTCTTTCCCCTGTCATCTTACATCAAACTATTTTACTCTCGCGATTGTTATTGTTTCCTCACTCACATACGGGCACGACGTAGTAAATAACGAACCGCAGTAAAATATAAAAAGTACTTTGCTTTCTCCTCTCTCTCTTTCTCTTGGCCTCCCCTTTCCCTCTGAACTGTCTCTAATCACTTCATCAATATTTTTGAACAGAAGCAAGGCAAGGCTTGGAAAAGTTCATTTCGAATTGAATTTTGACCTTCCTTTACCCCACAAGTGAACTAATTGAAAACAACCCTTGCTCCTGAACATAGCATGAATTGTTGGGGAAAATGAGACAAACTCAAATCCACGTTGCTCCTCGTCAAGTGGACAGTGGAAATGAAGAGATGCAAGGATTTTAAGGGTGAAGAGAAAATGGTTTGTTCTTTGAAAGACAGAAAAATATGAGATTTCGTGAGGACGTTATTTGTGGGTCTCTGGATGAGCAGGAGGAGGATGGGAGGAGGAAGATGATGATGTCTAAAAACATGAATAAAATGAATGTTAGAGTGAGTGGAATGTGATGGCTTTATTGCCCCATCCTTGCCTGATCTTCTTGTCAGATTTATTGGCTCTCCAAATGGGAAACTGATGGCTTCCCCTTTCACTTTTCTCCATCTCTCTTCTACGCCTTCCTCTTACTTTCGCCCTTTCTCTTTCCTCCCCGTCACATCATCCGATCACACCACCACGTCTACCTCATCCACTAACTCTCTCAGCCCGGTTGTCTTGCCATTAGTCATTCCGGGTTGTCTCACAATCCCCCATGATTTAAAACCAAAATTTGCTTCCTATTTGCTTCCTTCTTACAATTAAATTACAAACATGGAAACTGCCGCCTCGGTTGCTTCCTTTGAGCAGTTTATCTCAGTGTCATTTACACCTTGACCTGTCCACTAAAGCCCACATTAATTAGCAGTATCTGACAGATTTATTGCCACAAAATTAACCGTCTGAAAGGCGACTGTGATGAACTACTCACTCCAGTACAAGTTTTCCTTCTCTAGGGTAAGATGCTATGAGGGTTATCTCTCCTCAGAAGAATGTAGAGTCAATCTCACAATTACCACCACCCCTTCCTTATTCCTTCTACACCTTCATGTTTCACCTTTCCAATCTTTTATCTTTGGTAGTATCGGTTTTAATAAGGCATTATTCTAGTGGTAACCTCTACTGCTATTTTCTCGACTGACACGCTTGAGGATGAATTTGGGATTATGAGCAACCAAAAATCCTTTGTACAGACACCAACCCTGAAGCCATTTGATTTATGTACACAATTTGCAAATTGTTAACAACAAATATATGCATTTTAGGTAACTCCATTCTCTAATTTCGACTTCAATTCTACACTAAAACGTAGTTGACGGTGCACACGAATGGTAAACTGGTGCTACTCCACATTACGCTAGATTGCATTGGTTTAAATGGTGATGATGACACCACAATCTACCTTTATACTTTGTCAGAACCAACCGAGTCAATTATGCATCCACTACATAAATTTGGCGAGAAAATTCCATTTAATAATCGATCTTTCTTCTCTCCACTTTCTCTTGCCTCAGCGTGGAAGTACCATCATCAATAATAACATCTTTATCTCAAACCATCCATCGCGCTTCGACGAGTACTTAATATTTAAGTGGTCCAGTTTCAGGATTCTTCCCAACCTTTTCAAGGAAGAGAGGAAGGAAGAGGAGAGGAGGAGAGAAGAGAGAAAGGGAAAGAGAGAAGATGAATAGGTAGGCCATTTGTGCCGATCATTCTTTGACATCAATTGGTGGAGAATTGAGCTCAAGTGTTGAGATTGGCATTAATTCGCTCCTGTGCTGTAGATACCCTCAATCTCATTACGACAATGCCTTACAAATTAAGCAACCTGTTTAAGGGGTTATGAGATAATACTATCATGTTTAATGAGCAAAGGTACCTAAGTTAAAACTTGTAAAGTTTCAGAATCCCCCACAGTGGTGACACGAACTTTCACTTTCCCTGGCAAGCTCCTGTCTGAACAGTGACAAAAGATCTCCGTATTGACGAATCATGTGACATGAGAGCTTTTTAACATAAAGTGCTGTGTCAAGTCAAATATTCTTCCTCTTTGCCCATCTCATCTCCGTACCTTGTCATTGTCATCACGCTGTCCACCTTCAGGTAATCCATCCTAAAATTAACGTTTCTAGCAACTGGAAATACATTTATGACAACCAGCATTCTGACTCTGTCGAAGTGTCCCTATCATTACCCTGCTTCAATGATGCTACAATTGGATGCTTCGATGACTTTTTACTCTCGACTCTCCACAATTCGTAGCCATATTTTTGAATCTAAAAAAAGAAAAGCCACAAAGAATGCACGATTTATCAGCAACAGTGCAACTGTCCAAGAGCCAGTCCAGGCCACTCACTTTCACCACCCTTCATCCTCTCATGCTCAGTCAAATCTTGAATGAAAGAATAACATGGGTCCACTCTAATAAAATGAAACCTTTTAACGGACAAGTTTTTCAACAATATTTACGTTTTTACTTGGGACAGTGGAGAAGCCAACGTTGGAAAGTAACTTTTACCACCACCCAAGCAAGAAAAAGGAACGGAATGTCTTGTTGTCATAGTCCTCTGCTGTATCTATCTTGCTTTAGCAGTGTCTTATTATTTATCTACACAGAAAAGTAGCTTTATCTCTCTCTCTCCAACTACGCTTTACTTTACATTTTGCATTTGTTCAGCAACTCCTCCAAGCCGTCCATCCATCTGCCCATCCATCCACCTTCCTACCCTGCGAACCGTCTTTCTCCTGTCTGTTGAACGAATGTTGAGAGGAAAAGTAAAAGAGGGGAGGTACACACAGACAAGGAAAGGGAAAGGAAGGAAAGTATTGTCGCAAGAAAACATAGACTACAAAAAGAGACATTGTAGTTTACTTTTTGGGTTATATGTTTGTAAGATACATTGGAAGTAGATGAATAATTCATATTTCCGAAGAGAAATTAAGGAAAAGTTGTGGCTGTTTTGGCATCACGTCGTGGTAAGATGGAACAACTCACTTGACTTGGCCATATCTAAAATAGTGAACTACTGAAATGGACAAAACCCGCACAACACACTACGACAGTTAAGACCAAGACCACAGCCAAACTCCAGGTGAAGTCTAACTGCCATTCATTAAACTTCATTTTGTCAGCCAATACTACGAGTTACTCAACAACCAAAGTTCTTGTTCTTATGCATGTTAACCCTCTTCTTTTTCTTAATTAGATTGATAAACAAACAGAGGGTTAGTAGAGTACAAGCCAATGTCGGGTGACAAAATGAAACCTGCCAACTGGCCCTGGCCTCAATCTCCATACAAATTCCACCACAAAATTCGTGAGCCATAGTACACATTTGAAACAATTATTGTTAACAAGTAGTACATCGGGTTTCTTGCAACTACCTAAATTTCCCCTCTGAATTCAGATTGTCAGTAAAGTTGAACAGATTAGGTGTTTCACCTTTAAGTGTCACTTATAGAACTTTCTCTAACGATGCAAATTCTACAGCAGACCCAAAGAATGACATAAATATCGATAGGTCAATTTTCACTTTAGAGAATTTAAAGAAAACAGAGCCAGATAACCAGACAGCGACTGTACGTGACGCACTTCTGTTTTCGGACACTTGGTCACAATATCTTTAACCTTTTTTGGTCGGGTGAAAGCGCTGTTTGTGAATATGCACAAGAATGTATGATTATTGCAGTATCATTATTGAGCCTATTTTATTTTACTTCACTTCCAGCTTTGGAAGGAACACATTGATCAACTATGGTCATGCCGTTCCACCAAACGTGATTTTTTAGAGTCCACACAGACTTGGACGATTTCCACACTTTCTCCGGTTCTCTATCCTTCGACCACCACCATATTTCTTTCCACATATTGAAGAATGCAAAAGGCACGAAGAAGAAAAACAATAATAATTGGCCAAATTACTGATATGTGAAACCTCTTTATTTCTGATAAAGGAAAGAACTTAATACCATCATAAATGTACTCCCTAGCATCACTCTGACGGTCTTTCCTCTCTCTCATCATTATTGGGATTATTATTATCATCGTGTGTGTGTATTATGTAATGGTTATAGGTTTCACCCACCCCCCTTCCCACAACACAAAACCATGTCCTCATACTTATGTTTAGGATTAATCATGGTCAACCACGGAGTACTCGTGTATTGTTGGGTTCGATTGTTCCTGTAGTGTTATGGTGGTAGCATTGGATGAACAATAATGCATAACGTGTGTCCATGTGTTTGATCGAGGGATGAGACGAAGACGGAAGTGATGGTTGCGCAAAATATTCATTTCTATTCTGGCTTTAGTTAGTTTTAGTCTTTTTTTTAGGTATTCTTCTTACCGATGCTGGCGGTGGGAGCGGCTGGGCGCTGAGACCCACTGGAGTTGGTGGTTGTGGTGTAATATGAGGAAGAAGAAGAGGACTCAATATCTAATTATAAAAAAACAAAATAAAAAAACTCAAAATTAATGTCAAAACAGCAAGATGCATAATCATAAGTATAGAGACAGGTACGGGTACAGGGCAGAGAAAGTGGCTCAAATGGTGAATTAATGATTAGCAACATACAAAAAATACGGACAAACGCACAGCTAAACTAAATTCTAAAAACTAATACTTTAAATAATAAGAGAGCAACAAAATTATAAATAGAAGACAAGTGAGTGGGCAGTTTTGATATTTATGCGGATGGAAGAAAGAAAGGGTATTTTCTATGTGCTGAGCTTATCTTCATCATCACTTTCTTACTGATTTTTTGTAAGTTGTTTATAAAATTGTTTTAAATTCCTTTCATTTTCCGATATGGACCTCCGAATTGAAATTAGATGCAAAAACGTTGTCCTACTTTTGCCTTTAGTGAACGAACATCCTAAGCTGCTTATCAATCACGGTATATCTTTTATCCTGAATAAAGGTAAAAGGCTATTTACGCACAAAATTGTGGACCTGGACAAACCCCATTCTAAGAATTGACAAAGGCATCATCACAGAAAAGAAAAGTGGTACTTTATATGCCTGCTCTTCTCGAGCAGTCCAAGAAAAATCGCTGCTAATGACATACCATGGAAAGGCCATGAGAGAAAGATGCTTCCAGCAAAAACAGAGAGAATGAGATTTTTAAAAAGTCTCACACTCCCAACCATGCACTGCACAAAAGGAAGTCCTTGGGACCCACAGTACCTCACTTTGCATGTCCTATATGCACTGTATTGTTAAGTGGATCCATTAGTAGGATAATAATAGTCCCGACGATGCTATCTAGAAGCAATCATGTATGAACGATGATAACACAAGTATGTGCAAGCCAGGGGATATGCTGATGCTGATGTCTTAAAAAACATTACTCTCATCAGCACCCTGCACCCCTTTCCATAGTGCAGCCACACAAATACTTTCCCCACATTATCATTCACTTCATCCAATTTCAATGTTTTGTTGAAATTCAACTTTCACTTTCCAAAAGTTCCCCATGAACGACGAATCGTAGTGATTTGCATATCACCTACTCAGTTATGAGGGGACTGGGACATCAAAATCATAAAGGACAGAGTACAGGAATGTGGACGATACGACAAGTTGAGTTTTACAAAAGGAAAAAGCATAGACAGAGAGATCTACAGAGTGGTCAAGTATTAAAGGTCAACTGCAATTAAGTTTTATAAGCATTTTGGGAGCTGGTTTTTGTGCGCAGTTACAAATTGTACACTCAAGTGAATTAAATAATATGGCTGCTACAGAGACAAGACTAAGGTGAGAGACGATTGACTGATAGATGTGATGTGATGGCTGATCAGTATTGTGAGAGTGAGCTTCTTTGCTTTGCGTTTGCTGCTATTTTTTGGCATATAATCTTACCGAAGGGGTGGTCTTGTATGAAGGAGTTTGACGATGCTGCTGGAGGACCCATCAGCCCACAGCCAGTACCAGTATACCCGCAAGATGATGTACTCGACTGCTTACCTGGAAAAAAGAAAATGACAACAGGATAAATAACTCCTCATGGAAGAGTACTTAAAAGGTTTGGCATCAGTCCGTTCAGTCAGGACAAAAACCGATTTCCTCCTGCATGAATGCCATACAAAGAAAGAACACTCTTCATTCCGCAACCGTCGTGGTCATCATGAATACCAAGTGTTAACCCATTTACACACAAAGCAAAGTCATAATTATGACTGGAACAGTAATTATTGTCACCGAATATATCTATCTATGTCCCCTGGTGGTTGCCGTGTTCCACGAATACACGTGATAGCGATTGATTGGTATTCCGGCAGACTTATTTCTCCATAGACATAGTCCGCCAATGCCATGGCATTCGTGCAGTTCACATTTGGTGAAAGTTGCTTTGGACGAGGCTATTTCATACAGACTTTTGCATAATAGCAGTGCTGCGTACTACACGCCATAATCCGCTCTTCTTCGCTAAAATCATCATCGTCGTATGTCGTATGCTGCGGTGGTGGATCGTGTGTTGCAACTCCACATGCTCATCCACCCCTTTGTCATATCATACTCGTCCACTATGGAGGGGCATTTTTGGAGTGTACAACCTTACGATTTGATGCGATCGAGAAAGAGCCAGACAAATGAAGGATGCTTCCAGAATGCCTTCACCATTCCAATGCTAATTCATGACCCACAAGCCAAACATCAAATTTGTAATTTAGACTTTCAGAAGAAAAGGTGAAGTTGAAACTATTGAGGATCATAGATATGAGGAGGAAGTGGCATTGAAAAGAGCAAAAAGAATGAATATCTTTTCTTGTTTGTGGGAGTTTCATTTTCACATTTTTCTTCTGAGGGTTTCCCAGCCAACTTTATAACTTTTACCTACGTCAGTTTATTGCGTCTAGAAGCGCATTTAACGGCTCCAGGTCTGCTTACTGCACTCATATCTAAGCCCCACGTGAAAGCACTACAGTTCAGTACATATTTATTCACGTACTCATCCATTCGTGTAAGTCAATGAACAGAAAGAAAGGTAGGAAACATAATAATGTCGGTGCAGCCATGTGTGGTGTAAGCTAAAGCTAACTAACATGAGAAGAACCCTTTTGCTTTTCCACTCTCTCTTCTACACGTCCTAAAGTCCACCGCAATAGTTTTTGTTTAGTTCGTTGTCTTTGTGTCTCTTCTTCCTTCCTCTCTCTTCTCACTCTTCTCTTGTCGAGGGGGGGTTACGTGGAAACCTGGCAACGAGAGAGGACAACAAAGAGGAGGAGAGGAAGAAGAGAAAGCAAGTGCGAGGACTCATTACATTGGGCTAAAGGCTGAGTGAGTGGAAAGGGAAGGGAAAGCATTACTATCTAAAAAATATCTGCCCACACAACTGACAACGTAATTTAACCTTCCCTTCTCTAACGCAACAATGTGATGTAGCAGCAGCGATGTAGCAACTCCAACCAAACCGCACACGAAATACAAGCTCACCGGCCAAAGTAAGTAACACAAGGAAAAATTGGAATAGTATTATTCCTCCAATACATCCTTTTCCCTTCTTTCATATGCCGAGCTCTCTGTTGTATCATGGCTTTATGTATGTCCCACGAGCTACAGTGAGGTAAGTAGACTTACGTATAATTAAGTGCCCATTTTCTCTTCTATAATAATAATAAAGAAGAAAACGAAATTCGCCATGAATATTCCATTTACTTTTAGTCATGAACCCATCGTCCGTCCATGGTGTATAGAATGACCAAGTATCGGGTGATGGAAGTGGTAAAAGGGTATAGAATGACCAAGAAGGAAAGAGGAGACTACCTAATTATTACTACTACTGCGATTGTCATTTTCATACGCAATGTGTAGCCGATATGAGGGACGAAAAGTAATTATGTCTGCATATATAACCATGGAGCA
>JAQIWU010003012.1:0-10588 GCA_034696445.1 Isotomiella minor
CGACCGCCTTTGATTGACACTCCCAATCCATGAGTTTCCGTCTTTATGACACGAACTATCCTCACTTCACTGCTCATTCCATTTCCATTTGGATGTCTGGAAGAAAAATTAAACAGTCACGTATAGGGTGGAATTGGGATGGGATGAAACCGAAATCGGTTTCCATTCCATTTTCGATTCTCATCATCACCCACCCTCCTAAGGATATTATTTACTCACCCAAATTCATGTCCATTCTGCTCGGGTGGAGTTGGAGTATTAGCCGTGTTCGCCTCTCCTCCTGTACTGTTGGAATGACCGTTCGTGGTCTCATTATTATCATACAGGCTGAGTGATATGTACTGTCCCTCCAACGATGCCAACACACGATGCCATTGTCCTTTTATTAATACTTCAAGAGGACCGCATCGCCCAGCTCCCAGTGTTGAGTGGCCTCCTGACCATCCCCCCGTTCCAGTTGACGTGTTTGATCGGGTTGATTCAATTGTTTCCATTTTCATTTAGTTGTGCTGACACAAGGATCTGTTTCAAATAAACTCTAGTTATTTCTTTGCTCCCTTTGAGTACAGAAGACTATAGGAGGCATGGCTCAAGGCTTGCATGGATTCAATAAAACCACCTCGTTTTGTATTCTATGCATAGATATAAGACATCTGCCATGAAAACTCAAGAAGCACATTCAAGTGAAATATGTCTGCTGTGAAGATATCCTGAATATCGCTTTAGGTGGAAGAAACAATAACAGTATGCCAGAAATGGTGACAACAATGATAAAAATAATGGCTCAAACCGCAGCTCCAGAGACAGAAACTGCCACATAAGCTTCCACCACTTTCTCCTTCTCGCGCACGACAGTGCAAGACCATGCTCAATAACTTCCAACCCAATGCATTAAATTATTATGACTATTGTTATTATTATTATATTCCACTCACCAATTGCCAATTTTTCCCACTTTCTGATAATGCTCTCGTTAGCTTTATATCCAATCCAGATATCCAATTATACGTTCCTCTCTCGTCGTTCGTACACGCAGTCAAATTGAGTGAAAGCCTTTCAGGTTAATGTTATTACGTTAACCTGATGCTGAAGCGGTGGGGGGATGCTGTCCTCAGGGTATCTCCCTATGATATTTTGCTTTTAGTGGCGAAAGGCTCCAAAAAACCCTCTTTATTACTGGGTTGCTTCTTCTGGGAAAGTTTATTCAACTTGAGACGTCACGAGGAAAATTCTATTAGAGTGAAAGTAACCGAACCACTTTATATTGCTGTCGATGTTCAAGTTTTGAAGTCTTATCCACTTGGGCGATGGGTAAAAATCTATGAAACGGGATGAGATGAGAGATTGCTGTGATTGATATGATATGCTACTTGGATGGAGTCGGTTGCGTGGCTTGTCCGATTGTTACTCGTATATAAATGTGTTGTATCCAAATATATAATTTACTTGTCCTGACTTGAGAGAGAGAGAAGGGAGTAAGAATTAAAACTTTTGTTTGACCAAAGATTGCTGAGTCAGTCAGTTGACGAGTTAGATCGGTGACTTGAAGTTGAGTGAAAGTGAAAGTACTACCAGAGAGGAAGTTGTTCAGCAGCCTTACACTACAACAACTGCTCTGTCAGATCCAGTCACATTAGCTGACGTGAAATGTTCATCAATTGGAAAGATCCGAAGGTAAGTTTGTGTGTAGAACCAACAACCGGGATGTCAGGGAAAAGTAGATATTGTTGAAAGTCTTTCTTTCCCTTTGCTTTAAGTTGGCGGTGGTGGTGGTGCACGGATACCCTTACTTTTCAGAGATTAGGTCATCATTAATCATGATCCAGTGGAAGCTAGACCACCCTTCGCCAGACCCAGAAACCATTAGTTAGTACCAGTGATTAGTGATTAGCGTGAAAGTGACGCGGTTGCAGTAGTCAATGATTCAGGAATGGTTTTCACTCCGGAGAGAAAGAGGAAGGTAGATGAACTTTTGTGCGTATAGGTCAGTCAGCCACATCCAATTCAAAGAAACTTGCTGCTGGGTAGAATTATTTTGATTCACTCTTTTGGCAGCGTCTGAAAACAGTAATTATGACTAATGAAAATGAGAGGATAGAAATTTTAGCTTTAGTTTGATACAGATTAGTCTGTGAATGGTTTTGGCACCCATTAACGTTGCTCTATGATCCTCATAAATCAAACTTAAATGGCCCCATTTCTCCCATTTTTTTACACCTTAAAAACTTTCTCAGAATCGTCATAAAGCTATTGAGTAAAAAAAGGTAGAAGTAGACAAACTATTTTCAGAACAGACTGGGACAAAGATACCAAAAAAAACTCTGCTGTTAGAGCAAGGTGTTGCAGAGGTTTGCAATAAAATTATGTCCCACTTCCATAGCTTATTGTTAATTGCTCAACAGAGAAAATCATTCTCAGATTTTGGCCTTCGTTCAAAAAAGCTTCTAAATTGCACCTTAAATGGCCACTACACTTGGAAGAAATGGGATGGCCATTACTTTTTTGACCCTACAACCTTCCTCATCCACATCTCCGAAGTTCACACAACTCCCATTCATTAATTCTAAGTCCCTTTTTACAACTCAATGTCCTCTAAGTTGTCTGAACGCCTTGTGACTTCAAGCAAATAAGATTCTGATTAGTGCGTGTAAATAAAATAGGTCCGAGACTTGGGAAAGCGGGAAAGCCACATTTCTGAATTCGGATTCGGATTAAGGAAAATTGCTTTTTAAAAAAATAAAACAAATTCAATAATTCATCGTTCACAACTTATCTTCCTTCCCTACCCCCTTTGTAAATGTTGTGAAACGAAATGGTGGGTCGTAAATAGCGGATATGAAAATATGCTAACGCCTAATGTTGTAGAAATGCAATTTGAACAAAGAAGAAAGGAATTTTGCCGCAAGAGTAACGAAGAGAAATGAGAAAGTATTCTCAGACAGATGAAGATGGATTGCAGCTTCCAATAATAAATGTTATACCTTGTAACACCTCCAAAAATTCCTTGAATATTTACTTGCGTCATTCATTCGTTATTTTTCTGCTTGCCTTCTTTCATCATCTAAAAATAAGGAGTACTGCCTCAAAGAAAAATCCTTAATATTTACTTTCAGTGTGCTGACTTCGCAGAAAATTACTTTGTCGACTAAATCGCTCTGCAAAATCGTGTGCTTTTGTGACACGGACTGGTAAAAAGTAGGCGAGGCCGTCATGATCTAAATTGTTACTCAAATAAAAGGTAATAATCAACATTACCATACGACGTGTACGCCACCAGAATCAAAGACGAAAAGAAAGAGAGTGATGGGATGGCCTGTACATACAAAACATATCGTTGATGGACTGTGATTTATATGCTTGTTGCGTAAATTCAAAGTGAATAAAGTCACTCCCTAAAAAGTACGGTGGGATCACCGATAAGACTTTAATACGAATTTTTTCTCAAATTGAGGGAAATTGCGAGTTCTTTCCTCTCCAGGAAATGAAATGGGTGGTGTGGAATACATATTATTCTCAGAGCCCACGGTTCGCCCTCACCACTTTTGACTTCGCCATTGGCCGTTATGCTCAAGTAAAGTGCACCGAAATGGAGTTAAAATGAGAATAAAGTACATCTGCGAATTGCTATTGCTCTATTTTACTTCAATTCTGGTCTTTCCTCTTCTCTCCTGGCTTTTGCTTTCTTTTTCGGTGTTGACACAGACCAAGGGACTATACGCAAGGGAGAATTTTGGTAAAAATGGAGAGCTACAATTCATTCTGCTACATTCAGTCTACTCCCACTCGACTAACTCCCACTGTTCAAAATATTCACCAGGCGATAATAATAGAAATGAACGGATTCTAATGAAATATTCTTCCTTACTTTCCCTAAAGCTTTCCTTGCTTTTGCTTTCTCCTTTCAACCCAGTGCGTGTGAACGGCGATGTTGTACTCCACCATTACATATTTGCTTTTAAGTAGGAGCAAATTTCCATTCAATCTAATGCTAAAAATGTACAATGGAAAACTGTCGATTGAATGGAGGAAATGTTTGCATGCATGCCTGGTGGATAAAGTGGGATACATACATGCGGAACAAGAGAAAATGAGGAAGACGTGAAGGAAGAACCAATAAAAATGCTAATACTTTCAGCCATTTGCATCATTTTACTGATCCATTAGAATACGTCGTACTTCTTCACACGTTACGTGGCTCACACACCCACATTAAAAATTTATATGGCCTGATGGATATAGTAACGGATTGATGGACCAAATGGGAAACCAAAAATGCACTCCTCTCCCGGTTCAAGGCGAATAGTAAGTAATGGATTCACACTCTCACATACATAGTGGTACACAAAATTTAAATGCTATAAGGAAAGACAAAAAAGATCTTTAAAAAATGTACAATGTTAAACAACCAAGAAGGAGAAGGAGAAGAAAAAAATCCGAAGCAATTAAAACTTCAAAATTCAAATGGTTCCAATAAAAACACAATGTATGGTGACAACGATAGAAAAAGAGGCAAAGACGAACAAGATTTATAACCTCAATAAAACACTGCGGACAATTTGTGTACACAAAATATCATTCTTCAAGATAGAAATGCGTGTCAACTGCATGAAATCTGATCAGAAGTCAAAATCTATTACACTAAACACCCAGCCTTTTCCACGCTTTCACTTTGCCCTTTTTTCTCCCTCTCCATACTTTCACCATGAAGGAAAGTCGGCCAACCCAAAGAAAGTCTTATCTCATTCCGTAAAACAATAAGATAATGTCCATGTTGTCACTGCCCAAAATCAGGGTGAAATGATTTATCATATCAAGAGAGGCACAGAAATACATTCGACGAAGTTTCTTCTTATGAACAAAATCCTATGAAAGAGTGTGGTAAGGTTAAAATACCTAAATGTGTGGCTGTATGTCAATTTCAGTAGTGCACGTCACTCAACTCAATCAATGACACATTAAGGTCGAGGAAGAAAGAAGAAGAAATATGTTTTATTTACACTCGTCAGTTTACAAGCGTAAATGAGGTAATAAAAACCAGGATTGACTTGACTGACTTCTAGCCTCCAAATGTTTTTACTCAGTCATGGAATGGGAATATCAAGAATGCAAATGATCTTGTCACGTTCCAACAGGCCTAATTTTAGACTCTCTGACTCTCTACATGCATACATGCATGCCATTCAAACAAAATGTAATGGGGGAAAAGCGCTAATGATTTTCCTTATAATCATCATAAGGCCCTATTGCCACAAACTGTATTTTTGTAAAAAAAGATCCCTTACCTTGATTGAATTATTTCAATCTTGTGCAGAAGACACTAATCACAAATATGCAGGTATTGTAAGGCACACTTTTTTCGCTTGATAGACAATAGACAGGCAAAGAAAAAATAGTCTTCACTTTTGTATGCCCATTAAATGACTTAATACTGCTTATCAAAAAAGGCTTTTTAATCTCAAACACTAATCCTCTAAGTCTATTGATATGTTTTACATGGTTGAGCCGAAAGGGATTATTTTGCCACAATTTAGAAATTAAGTTTTAAAAATAATATTAAACCACGGATTTGTGAACAAGGATGTTGGATTTGAGGCACTGTTTTTATGAGTTATAGGTGTCTGAATGACGTTAAAATTTCACATGTGTCAGGATAAAAAAGTCTGCCTGGAATCAAATTATTGAAGACAAAATTATTATTATTTTACTCTTTAACTCCAACTGCGCTAGGACTCGAAGTATGTATAAATGCTTGTGCTCGTGGTTTCTTTCACAGATGTAGTAAATAGAAAATTGTAAAGCCTCAACATCCTTCTCCACACTCGCACCAAACCAAACACATCCGATGGCAGATACCAAGGTTGAAGGTGGACTGAAAAAGTTTTCAGCTCACATTTGCTGCTTCTCATTTACTTCTAAAAACGTGTAAGTGCCGTAACTGCGGAGGACAATTTCCTCACAATAATAAACCATTTTGAAAAATTAGGAACATTAAGTCAAATAACATGACCAACCTGTGCAGCACTTATTATACAATGGTGTATTATGATGGCTCATATACGCCTTGTCCTGAAACCTCGAGTCTGATCGACAACTCCGAAATAGAAACTCCAAAATGCTTTAACTTCTTACTCCTTTGAGTTTGACATGTCTTGTACATACATGCTGAGCTTGGTCGTTTTAGACAAGTCTAATCCAAGCGAACCCAGAGACATGGCATTTCACTCACTTTTCAAACGCTTCAAGTCAAATCTTGAAGATTAGAAAATGATTTATGCATGACATTTATCAAAAGAAGACTCATTTTAGATTGAACACTCACATAATTGATTTCTACAAACACAAAGACTCCTTGAATATTTCATCAGTCTAATTCTATACATTCGAAAAGCTATAGAATCCAATGTCACAATAGAAAGGCTTTCTCTTCTCGAAAGCACGCACAATCAAACTAAACTAAACAGTTTTTCTGTCAAAATTGTAAACCCCATCGCAGGTATCTTAAATGCTGGAGTTTTAGCAAATTATTGCAATTTAAAGGTTACTTAACGTGTGCTTTCACCTCCTATGCAATTACCTGTCGAATGATAACCTATTTTGCCAATTTTATTACATAGGAAAACAGCCAACTTCCGGAGAGAATTCTGGCATTTGGAAAACTGCAAGAGGAAATTGAACTTTCTAATGACCCTTTCAAGCTGTCTGCTCTCCTGACAAGGAAATAATTCCCATACCATTTCCTATACTACCTATTGCTTTGTCCAAGGGGGCTTTGTCTTACTTTTATTCTTGTCTGCTACTCATTATAGGAAAAAGGGAAGTTGATATACGAAACCAGGCGCAGATGTTTTTGCTAATATAAATGTCCTCATAAATGTTGAAATACTGTAAGACAACCAACGCCATTGAAAGGCTCGAAGGGCAGAATTTTGCATGCCACTCTGAGTCCTTAACGATTCCTTAGGAGATAATGAAGGAGGAAGGAAGGGAGAAAATACCACAAATTATAGTCTCAACCATTAAGTCCATCAGATTGTCTTTGTCTTCTTAACCCCTTTGTGCCAAGTGTTCTTGGAGAAGAAATGAGTGGGTAGATTCTCAAAGGTCTTGAATGGTTGAATGAGTGAATTCAACGTCTGTCTATCGGTATAATAATGCAACCAAAACTACTTTTGTCTTTGTCAAGCTCAACCTCTTCAAACCGTTTGATGATACCACCCACTCCAATTATTGGTTTGGTCGTACTGCAATTGAGGAAAGGATGAGAAGAGAAGAAGTGGAGAAAGTTGAGGGTACCAAAAGGTTAGAATGGCGTGGAAAAGCGAATGGCAAGAGTTCATCTTCGCCCTATTCTTTATGCTTGGTATTTCGATTGGTGAAAATTGATGAGGAGATAGAAAATTGCAGTTTGGAGGCTGAAGCAACATTCAGTATTGGGCTTTTGGTTCCATTACTTTGATCAACCAACCAACTATATTCTTTCTTATTTGCCAAAGGCTCACAAAGGAAAGGGTAGGCAAAAGTGAAAAGAATGTGATGCTTCATTACCGAAAGAGCTGAAAGCAATCACAACAAAACAAAACATCACATAACATCAAAGTGTATAAAGCAAGTTGGGGAAAGCAGTTTGGGTAATTTGAAAAAACAAGAAAGGTTTTTTATATTCCAAATGAGATGAAGCTTTCTAGAATTCTTAGTCATAAATCAAGCAGTTTATATAGACAAGCAGAGTGGCTATCGCTATCCCATGAGTCCACAAAGGGAAACAAGGTGTCTATTTCTTGAGTCATCTAAACTAACCTGACCTGTAATTGACAAAGACAAGGGAGGCTAAATAAATAAGTTGTAGACAAGTTAGGTTCCCGAGCTCAGGAAGAGACGAAGAGATAGAGTTGGGAAAGTGTCAGTTGTCTGTCTTCTTCTTTTGAACTTTCATTTTGATCCTGTTTTTGAGTGTAAGTTGCTTTTGTTTACAACAACTTCAACATGCAATTCACCCCCATTACTTTTTTCAGTTGTTGAAGACTCTTCCCGTCCTCCTGTCATGTCTTTCATGAATGAGTGAGAGCGTATGGGAGAAAGCATACAACCTAGTTCAGTTTAGAATGAGATCAACCTTTAGTTTACTTCAGGATTCAACCTAGTTTTGAGTTTACATGACTTTTTTGTAACATCACTCCAAAGGAAGGAAAGCAAAACAAAGAAAAGGATAACAAAATGGAAATTCGAGGAATAATGTTTATAAAATTAGCTTCCTATTTTTCTGCAACGTAAAGACATTTGGATAAAAAATGAAATCGAAAAATTGAATTGTATCCTTTCTAGGACTTATTATAGTTCTCCTTTGGTCAGCAATACAGAAGCTAGAGAATATATTAAAATATCTATTGAAGAGATGAAGCATTTTTTTTGCTAAAATTTCTCAAAGACGTTGAGCAGCACTTGTATGTCCGTTGTAAGATAGATAGAGTCTTAGGTCTAAAAAAATTAGTGCTCAAAAGAACCTACAATGAAAACCCACCATATTTCTTATTACACGTCAAAACTGTTGGGGAAAGCCAAAATGTTGGTGCAGGTATTTCTTTGAGAAAGAGAAACAATACTTTCCTGGTACACTTTCCGTAAAGGAGGAAGGCGACTAGGCAGATATGGTATGGGTGAAAGTAAAGGAAAGCGAACGTTATGCTGAAGGAAGTAAAATTCTCTAGAGTCCGTCTCACTTTCTCTAGCCGGCACGTTCTTCTTCTCTCCTCTCTCTTCTATACTTTCTCTCTCTTCTTTCACACACTCACTCGCGCACTCTTGGCCTTTCCAAACAGCTTTTCCACCAAAATTCTGCCCACTGAAGTAATAATGTTTTCCATTAAATTCCTTTCGATCCACCGATTCACACAGTGCTCACTCTCTCATTCAGTGGTCCCAAGTCAGGCCAACTCCACTATCTGTATTATATTGCCATTGGGATAAAAACCGATTGGCGATTTTTCCATTGAATTACCTTTACCCCTTGTGTTGTGTTGTCAATAGCTTTATAGCTCCATTGAGATTGAGCCAAACCGACCTTGTATGGAAGAACCAACCGACTCGACCAATTCACATCATCTATCCACTTTACCAAAGCTTATCCCTGAGATGAGATTCTTGGGTAAAAATAAAGTGTTGATATCAATGATGGTGTCTCTCTTTCCTTCCGTATACACTTATCGCCACGATATCCCTTAAATACAAATGGGAACAATGAAAACACAATAATGGAACAAAGTCATAAGACCCCGTGAAAGAAAGTAAAGAAAGAGATTGATGTTCATTCTCTCATTGTGTAGAATGGCATGTGGATACTTACTAGAGAATACACATGTCAGAGAGAATTCCATATCAAACTTCGCAAGTGGACCTTCATCTTACCTCATCCCCTGTCTTCCCTTTTGATGGAAAAATTGATCAAGTAATAAAATATGGTAATAAAAATTGTCGAACAGCAAACTATTGATGTGGATTGAAGCGTGTAGCAAAAAAAGCAACTTGAAGGTTTCCCCCATTCATTCAACTTCAACCTACAAAGCGAATTTGAACTGAACATGCAATATTTCATGTTGACTGACGACTGCCTGCCTGAGAAGAAACGCGTGTGTGGCATCCCTTTCTTCACTCAATCAACCCCGATTCTGTCAAAATGTATTGCTGTCTTTTTAAAGTCATTCTATTTAACTTTGCTTTCACAAACGTAATTTTAAAAATAAATAGAAAGTCATCAGTCCTTCTTGATTTAATTTAGTGAATGACTGGATCAAATTTTGTTCTCATGTTTTCATCTGAACTTGTGCATGGGTATCTTCATATTCCACCTCAAGTCAAGATTCTGCTTTCTCCAGTGTTTTGTTATAGTGCTTCATCCTTCTCGTTTTTATTATTTTCCCCTGAGTTTGTGTAATCATGAAAAAGAACGCCCCCACCCTAATACTTGAGATTCTTGCTTTCCCCTTGATACATGTGCTACACACTCACACACCCTCACGTAGGATTGTTTTACGGGCCTGTAATATTTGTCTAACTGTAACCTTTTAATCTTTTGACCTCGCCCTCACATTGCTGTCATTACATCTTTTTACGACAAACAACATAAAGTTGTTTCACGAGGATAAACGATGGAGAGATGTTTTAGGTATGAGAAAAATAAAGAGATGCGGGGAGATTGATGAGATCGTCAAAGATAAAGTGGTTTAGTTTGTTGAACAGTGTTATTTCTAACAGAACTTGTAAAGTGACCATTGGACCACATCCTCCTGACATGGTGGTGTCAGGAGAAGAACAGCGGTATCTTAACAGTCTTCATTTGGTGTAAATATTTTACACGCATAGTAAAGGGTCAACCTGGGAACATGGCACAACACAGGAGTCACTGAGCCAGGATTAAAAAACAAGGTGAAAATATGAAAATTACACGACGATTTTATGAGCCTGTTTGATGTCTTTGGCTTCATCTCTCATGTTCATGACGGACATGAAAACAGTTAGTGTACCATAAACTTCATTTAATGGAGAGACAATGCATAAAGGAATTAGTATATACCGTCTGTATAATGGTGAATAG
>JAQIWU010003013.1:0-10587 GCA_034696445.1 Isotomiella minor
GGAAACGAGAACAGAATCAAAGGGCCCCTCCATTGCACAAAAGATTTGTAGGATTCTTTCTTTTTCTGATTCTGAACCGTTTCTGAAAGGAAAAAGAGAAGTATGAAGAAAAGAGAGTGTTGTGCTGCTGTTCAAAACGTTAGAAGTTCTCAACACGGGGCAGATGGGACGGAGGGTGGGGGAAGAAAGAAGTGATGTTGCCTCGATTTTGCATTTGTGGATAGACCGCTGCTGTGAAGCTGTTTCCTCTGTTTGCTTGAACTGCTTTTGCTTGCAGTGGACCCAGATAAAAAAAGCTGAACGATTTTGCTTTGCTTTGTAAGAGAGTACGTGGTTACGTGGCAGTAGTAGTAAAGCTTTGGGAGACGAGAAGAATGTAGAAGGTTATTTGTAGGCAATCGCAATGCAATGCAATGTGTAAAGTGATTATTTAAGTTGAATGAAAACGTTTTGACTTGAAGAGTCGTGCGCATATTACGCATATTTTATTTTATATTGCAATCACATCAAAAGCCATGATGATTAGGCAGGATATCGTTCGTTAGGCAAAAGGGGAATGAATGATTGCATGAAGGATGACGTTCGTTGACATGAATTCGATGAAAAAAGTATAAAAAAAGAGTCGACGTTTTTCTTTTCTAGAATGGAAAAGGGAGCAACGGATGTTTGAGTACTTTTTTTGTAATTTAATTCTGGGAAAAAAGGGCGAATCGATCCATCCGATCCCCATCCAAAAAAACAAAAGACCTGAAAATGAAGGGGTGAATTTGAGCTTTGAATGATGGCATATTCATTCACATTTTCTGGAGGGTGAGAAATTCGGAAGATGGCTTTTAGAAAACATGGAAAAGTCAATAATCTTCAAATAATTTTAGATCGATTCCATCAAGGAAAGTATGCCAGCCAAAAAAGGAAGGAAAGGAAGTCATGCTTTGAATTGAATTCTTGGGATTTTGGAACAAAGGAAAGATTAAATTTCTGTGAACACTCCTTTTCTTCTTCTTTGGAAAATGACTGGTTTTACACTTTACTTTACTTTACGTCGTTGGGAAATATTTTCTTGAAGGTTGAAGTCGTTGAAGAGGCATGGTTTGTAGCCTCAAGCAAAGTTCCTCTGCAATATAGTACAAAGAAAGAAAACCAGAGCCTGCAACCACCACTTTGTGAGGTCGTTTGATCGATCGATTAGGGATTGATTGATTACACAGGAAAGGCAAAACGTTTAGCGTTTGTACGCAGTATTTACAGTAGATAAGCATTATCTTATCATCATAAAGGATAGATAAGCAAGGACCTTTGTTGACCGTTGGCAAACTGATTGATGATCATCAACGGTCGAAGGAACGTTTTGGCTTTGTTTAAGTTCTTTAGAATGAATGAGCAACCCTAATTATTTTCTTTTCTAACGTGCATTGATGATGCAATTCATCAGCTTTCATGAATTCACATGAAGGAGGTCCCAATCTTGTAATTTTCTGTTTTTCAACCTGAGAGAACACTAGATGGGAATCATCTCTCCTTCGGTACCAAATGAGACCAAGAGCATCGCAGATTCTCCGAAGGAGTCTCCGAAGAATTTCCAGTTGGATGGAAGAACTGGACTTTCTCAATGTGCCCCATTTCTCCAGCCATCAACTCCACACCTTACCTTACCTTGCATCATCTTAATATGTATTGCGTAATTCGGGATAACTTTATTTTTATGGCCTTGTGTTACCGGCTTGAGCAATTCTACTTCTTTTCTTATTCAGCCTCTGCTGACAGGAAAGCTTGCAAAATTCGGATGGCTTGGATAAGTCATTCAAGAGACCATGGATCGAGGATATGATCGTGTCGAAGTTTTTGTGCATTATTGCATTTCTGCGAAAAGTGGTGAATGACGCTTTACCGTGAACGTTCTCTGCATGTGTGCGTCATTCCTGCATCAGCATTTTTCAATCATTTAACGAAACACCTAAAACAGATATGATTCATCACGTGCACCACTGTTAGGTAATTGAAGTATGGAGGATTACACATATAAAATTCCATCCACAAGGTTTAGACAAAAATAATTCGTTCATTTTATCGTCATCAATCACAATAATTACAAGAATAAAGCTTGAACATAAGTCAATTAGGCCTACAAATATTATAACCAGTCTATATTGCCGTCATGATCTTCGAAAGGAAGTTAGTAAAGTGTCAATAAACGCTCATTTCTATTTTATAGCAGTTTACATTCTGAAAACTCCAAACGTTGTGTCCGGAATTGGGGCGTTAAGTGCAGCACTTAAACTAAGACCAAGTACTTTTCTAGTATCTTTTGGATCTATGATTCCATCATCCCATAACCTGTGTGAGCAGAAAACATAGAATCATTAAACTTCAGTAAACATTACGTCGAAATTGTAAAGAGTACCTAGCACTGGAGAAATAAGGATGTCCTTCAGCCTCAAATCTTTCAATAATTGGCTTTTTTAGTGCTTGTTCCTCAGCGGTAGAAAACTATAAATACAAAATAGCACATTTAGCAACATTATCCCATTCCCACAAACATGTTACCTCTTTTCCTTCTCGTTTCCTTTGATCTCTTGTGATTTGGGCCAAGACTCCAGCAGCCTGTTCACCACCCATCACGGATATCCTAGCGTTTGGCCACATGTACAAAAATCTTGGACTATATGCAAAAAAGCCACTTGTTACTCGCATAGTTTTCACCAATATAATTAAGCCAGTCTTATCAGTACCTGTACGCCCTGCCACACATTCCGTAGTTCCCAGCACCATACGACCCTCCAATAATGACTGTAAGTTTTGGAACTTTGGCACATGAGACGGCAGTGACCATTTTTGCACCATTCTTGGCTATCCCTCCTCTTTCAGCGTCGCGGCCAACCATGAATCCTGATCCATTAAAAAGTGGTTAAGATATTGAGGCCTTAGCATTTCTTTGCACATATTTGCGCATACCCGTAATATTTTGCAAGAAGATCAGTGGTATCTTTCTCTGGCAGCAAAGTTGGATGAAGTGCGTTCCCTAAATAGAAATCGGTATAAGACTGAAATCATTGTTCGGAAGCTTGAATTCATACGTACCTTCAAAGCTGATTCTGAGAAGAGAACACCGTTATTTCCAATGATGCCCACCGGATGACCATACAACCTTGCAAAACCAGTCACCAAAGTATCTCCATATTTTTCTTTAAATTCATAAAATTCAGAGCCATCCACAATCCTGGCGATTATCTGCAAGATAATTATCACGTAAGTAGGTAATTGATCTAATGGATTCTGTGATAGTATGTAATAATATGGTACCTCTCGAACGTCAAAACTCCGCATTAAGTTAGTCCCAACAATGCCATAGATTTCTTCTGGATCGTACTTTGGTTCTTCTATTGTACTTGCAGATCCAAACTGCTTCGGAGGATGTTTATAATTTAAGTTTCTAACAACATGTCGAGCAATTTGTAAGGCATCTTTATCGTTCAGGGCATAATGGTCTGTGACTCCAGACTTCCTACAATCAAACACACATTATGATTCAGGAATTGAATTCAGACTTTTGAGTTGACCACACGTACCCACAGTGAAGATCCGCACCTCCCAAATCTTCAGCCGAGATTTCTTCTCCCGTCGCAGCCTTGACTAGTGGTGGTCCACCTAAAAATATGGTCCCTTGATTTTTGACTATGATACTCTCATCCGCCATGGATGGGACGTAGGCCCCACCCGCGGTACAACTCCCTAGTACCACTGCGACCTTCAAAAGCCTTCAATTGGAAACTGTCATTCCACATTATATGGCACAATACCTGGGAAATTCCCATTGAAGACATTCGAGCTTGGTTGTAGAAAATCTTTCCAAAGTGGTCTCTGTCCGGAAACACTTCTGCCTGCCTCGGCAAATTAGCACCACCAGAATCGACAAGGTAGATACAGGGCAGTCTATTCTCCATTGCAATTTCTTGACTTCTCAAGTGCTTCTTCACAGTAATGGGGTAGTATGAGCCTCCCTTCACAGTAGCATCATTGGCGACGACCATGCACTCCACCCTTTATAAAAAGAACTGAAATGAAACTAAGCCATAAGTCAAACATGACATGGTGTCGTACCCACTGACTCTCCCCACTCCAGTGATGATACCACCTGCAGGGACTTCCTCATTTCCGTAAAGCTGGTACCCGGCAAATTGTGACAACTCTAAGAATTGAGAGTTGGGGTCGAGAAGACATTGGATCCTATCCCTTGGTAGCAGCTTCCCCTTCGAAGTGTGACGCTCAATAGCTTTAGGACCTCCTCCTTCAATTATTGTCCCCACTCTGGACTTTAGGTCTCCTACAACCTTCTTCATGGACTCGAAGTTTTCCTGTATAAAATAAGCAAGACGATTAATTATAGAATGACGGCGACAAGTTACATGCCTGAAACTCCTTGCTCTTCGTGTCCTGTTCCGTCCCTATCGTCGGCATTGCGTCCAGGTGGAAAGCACATCGCTGCTGGTGTCGAAGGAGGAATGCAGAACACTTTGGTCGAAGAAGGGTGGACGATCTCCAAACCTAAATAAAAGACAATATTGTTAACTTTAGGCTTTCAGCAAAGTACTTCAACTTACCTCCTTGATCTTCGACACACCACCAGCCCTCATATTTTTCAGTAAAAATCAACTGGAAAATATAAAAATCTCAAGATATTGTGGAGATCACAGCTGCTTTCCCGAAGATCACACGGCTCGAGACAATTGCAAGGCTTGGAACCGTGTGCTTTACCTAATCATTGGGGGCAGAATGAGATTGGATGCTTTTTGAAGACGTCAAAATGACCTTGATAAGGCTCCCATTTTTATTTGATTGATTCATACTCTTTGAAATTTTATAAGGTAGGTAGGTATTCAAACAATGATTGCGTAATAGGAGTATTATTTGATAACAAATTCAAGGAAAAGTCTTCTTTGGAAATTGCATAGGACTTGACATGGATAATTACTAAAATCTTTGGTTTTGGCTTTGTGTGTGGGTGTGTAGTGGAATAATGGATAAATTATTACCTAAGAAAGTACACAAGGGTATTAAACTTGAGTAGGATTTTAAGGTATGTAATATGCATTGTCCACATGTCAATGAAATTAAGTATTCCTTAAGCTATTTTTAAATATTAGTGACAAATTATTGGAGAATGCTTTTATCGAGATTTTTGTCCCTCCCGAAGTTTGTTCAATGCTCTTAGTTTTAGTGTATATTATCTACGTGGTTTAAAGCAATTTGAATCAAAAAGGTTGAATGATTGGCTTAATTAAATAGAACTGAGTTCGGGTCTTCGTCATCCATCTGTTTTATATGTCGTAGCACGTCCTTCTTTGTAATTATGCCCAGGAGTCGCCTAATTGAAAGAGTTGGGTAATAAAACTGTGATTTAGGTGTAAGTAAAAGAAATAGTTACCCATTGTGGGTGACAAGGGTTTGCCTCAGTCCCAACTTTCTAAACATGTCAACTACTGTTTCCATTGGGGTTTGGTCGGTAACGGTTATTGGGGCCATGTCTAGAATTTTCTTCAGTTTTATCGGAGTGGACGTTGGCTATAAAGAAATCATTTGGTCAATTGACATCCTCATGAGAAGGTGGAAATATTTACCCTCACTGTTCGGGACTGTTGGGCAGGAGGACTGTTGGTGAATAAGCAGAGAGAAAGGCTATCAACACCATCGACAGTTCGTCGGGCATTGGAAATAGCTAGGTTTAAGTCTCTGCGCAGTACGAAACCGACTAGGAAGGGCGATTCATGAGATATCACGACAGGGAAACCATTATGTTCGGTTTCTTTTAATAGATTTTCTACATCTTCTAGAGTCATGGAGTCTTGTGTCACGTAACAAAGTGGTTCTCCTCTTCTGCAAATAGATATTATACTCAATCAACGACCGATGTCAAATAACAAAAATACAAGTACACACCTTGGTTGCATAACGTCAGCTGCAAGGGTCGTGTGACCAAATTCTTCTTTTGAATCCAAGAATGGATACCCGTTTAGTGATATGTGTGCGTCATACACACCTTGACGCCCAAGAGCATCACCCACCCATTTGGCCGACATAGAAGCAGCCATCAGAGGTACAATATACCTCACTCCTCCGGTCAACTCAAACATGATCACAACAAGCGAAACAGTCATTCTTGTCACCCCACCAAGCGTTGCAGCTGCACCCACCATGGCATACAGCCCTGGAGTTATGCAGTCTTCACCTTTGGAACATTCACCAGCAAAGAACCAGATGTCCGGCCTATGGCTAAGAATCAAAGAGATTGCAACAATTGCATTATTACCATTCAAAACAATATGACGGCTTGATTAGTTTCAGTCTTACAACGCCAGTTGTTCCATGGCTATCCCAACAATGCGGCCAACAATTGCTCCGAAGCAAAGTGATGGGATGAACAATCCAGCTGGTACTTTAATTCCGAAGGTGAAAATGGTCAGTACGAATTTTAGTACAAGCGCAAGGAGTAAAAGCCAAATGGCGTTGTACACTCCTGGACCGGCTTCTGCGATCTCTATTTGCGCGTTCGCTTGTGCATAGTGTCTCTTATAGTCACTGTGAAAAAATTACCATCATCAGCAATCCGAGACACCGGTTAAGCCATAAATCAACGTACCAAATGTCATCTTTAACCGCAAGACCACATTGAGAAAAGAGTAAGTAGATGAGCTGACTTGTTGGCATTCTCGAGTATGGATTGGGGTAAGATAATAATGCAGTCAGTAGTGTGATTATAACAACTTCTGTAACTGGGTATTGTCCCAATTTGCTAGTTTTTCGGAACCGACACCACCACAGATTAGTACGGATGAAAACAGTTCCAATAATACCCTGCACAAAATTGGAATTTGTAGTACAAGACTTCGAGAGACTGACGTTTCATTGTAACATAACATACCCCTATGATACCCAGTCCAATAAATGGTACTAACTCAAAGAAAATCCAAGGCTTGCTGTATTCCACAAAGAAAAGTACAGAATGTTCATTTCCAAATGGGTTGATTGATTGTAGAACGAAAGCCGCAACCAATGCACAGAAAAATGACCTCCACAACGTTTTAAGTGGGAAGTAATAGCTCACCTGGAAATTATTAAACAGTTCATGAGTATCACACATGGATAAGAAAGGTAGACCAAAACTTACTTCTTCTAAACTGAATAGTACTCCTCCAATAGGGGCACCAAAAGCAACAGATACTCCAGCCGCGGCTGCTGCTGACAATATCTCGCGTTTCTTAGCTTCATTTCTGCCATACTTTGGAAAAAGATAGGACCATATATTTCCAACGCAAGAGACAATGTGGACCATTGGACCCTCTGCAAGATAAATTAATAAATTCGTAAAGTTTCTAGATTGAGACCGAGTACGGAACTCACCTTTTCCCAGATTTAAACCAGATGAGACAGACATCATAAGTCCCACAGACTTAATTAGTAAGGTCCATTTTCCCAGGTAGCCTCTAATGATGAATCCACTTAAAATTGTTTTTATCTATAAATTGATTAACGAATATTGTTTTGTCCTACATTTACACCAAAAATAAATAACATACCTCGGGAATACCGGATCCACATGCATAAGGAGCGAACATTTTGACTAGTAATGCTGCTGTCGACGCAAAGAATAGGGCCCATAAAACGTACATCATGTAAGAAATGAAGTATGCTCCTGCCCCCTCTTTGAACTGAACACCCCCAAACACTTGTGACCAACTTCTCCACTACAAAAAAGTAAATTCAGTTTTCAATTTTTTATCAATTTGTTCGTAATGACAACATACCTGTGAGCAGTTTCCACTAACGCTTTCCGTTTCATTACTCGACCAACAGCACTGTTCTCTATTTAACCAGAATGCTTCTGGACAAATCCCAAATTTGAGATCAGTCATCCATGATGCTCCGATGTCGATAACGCCAGCCAAGGATCCGGCGCTGATACCCACCAGGAGTACGCATAACCACCCACTCCAAGCATCGTGTGCTCCTTTTATTAAATCGAATAGGGAATCTTGACGTTTTTTGACAATGTAGCGATGTCGCATTCGATCTCTAGCGATATCCCTTTGCCAATCAATTGTATGAAAATCCTCATACTGTCCAACTCCTGGAATATCTTCGCTGTCGTAATAACCTGCCACAAAGAAACCTTTAGTTCATGGAACTAGTTTACATAACAGTACAGAGCATACTTGTAGAAGTTGGCATCCCATCATCTTCCTGCTCTATCTCATTCACCGTCCCCTGATGTGTAATATGCCTGGCATCAATCATATCGTCGTCTGAACTTAGAGATACTAAAAGTCTATCCTTGTTCCTCACAGCAGCAGGTATCTGCATAAATTGAAGTAATAATCCGATTAGTTATTACCAATCAATGAATGTTATGAAACAAACATATGACATTGTACTGACACAAAAGCAAAAGGACAAAGTGAGACGTCAATAAGACCTTACACATCATCACGTAATAACAACAGACGGACAGTACAAAGTAAAATTATGGTAAAAACTGGAATTACTAATGAGTAAAAGCAAGTGTCGTCACGCCTCATCTTTGTCAAGCTTTTGCTTTCATCGTTCTTCTAAGTAACTCTACTGAATGCAATTAGTCCCCTAACCCTTTTTCTGGGCGAAGTAGGAGAGGTACGTATGGCTTGATAGGTCAATGGGTCTGCTCCGTAGGTTAAGGGTTCTGCGACACTGAGGGTTGCTGATACACCCCCAGCCCCAGGTAGGGCACCTGGGCCCCCAGCACCTGCCCCACCACCAAGACTGCTGGTACCTCCGGTACTATCGGTAATAATAAGGGGGTTATTATTGCTATTGGAACTTCCTTGTCCGAACGACTTCAAGGGTGCCCTCTCCATCCCATAGTGTCCCCTTCAATGTGGTGGTCCATCACAAATCGTCAACAATCACGTCTTCCTCGCCTCGCCAAGGACTCTATAGGAAACAAAAGGTGTCAGTCAATCAGCGAACAGACAGAAGTTTGATAAACTACTTACCTAAGTCAATGAGTCAATCCTATGTCAAGATCAGACAAAGTAAATGACACGATGTCAACTCCAACTCCTTATTCAGTTTTGAAATCGACTGTGAGAACAACAACAGAAGGATGGTTATTATGATGATAAAAATATGTCAGATGATGACATGACTCACAACAAATCAATACCACTTCTACGCTTCAAAAGATAAGTTCTGTCTATTTTTCACGCACCTTATCCTAAAGATATCATCAGAGACACTCGGATGAAGTCCAAACTGATTAAACACAGGAATTTATCAATAGAAAAATATTAATTAATGATTCTCACAAACTTTGGTGTGTATTCGGTTCGATTCTTCTAAATTCTGCCCATCTGTCCGTATGCATGCATAACAAAAACCTCCCTACTTTCCTTATTCTCTTCTCTCACTTTGTCACTTGATTAAAACTCTTTTTTTTTGTCTTTTTATATGAGCCGAAGCCAAAAACTAAACTTTGATTCGAATGGATTAAATTCAGTTTTAGTCCCCAGACTCCCAATCTGTATCATCATCGGATCTATTTTAATGTGTAAGATAATAGACTTAATCACGTCATCATGAGTGATACTCAATGCCTACTTACTTTATACCATTCATTGAAAGCTATATGTCCCATCACGTCTCATCATTCACTAGAAGATAAGTGCTTGTCGGGGCGTGTATCATATATGGCACAACGGCTCTCAGTTCTTGTCTCAACTTCCCCATAATTAGATTTATTATTCCTACTATTCAAGATTAAGTAAGTATGTAATAACAATGTGACCCCTTTAGATTGGTTCTTGAAAGATAAGATAAGGACAGTATTGTTGTACATAATAAAGACAAGAAAAGACAGTTTTACAAAGTACTGACTGCTATAAACTACTTTTTCCCCTTCTTCCCACCACCCCCACCACCTCCACTCCCTTTCGTTTTTGCAGTCTCAACAGAAATCAGTTCCATGTCAAACACCAGCGTGGCATTCTTGGGTATGAGACCCGCCTTCCCTGCTGCACCGTAGGCTAGTTCTGGGGGACAAGTGACCTTCACCCTTTGACCAACGCTCATCTACAAAAGAATAACTGCTTAAAATGAACCTCCACGACATGGACACACTTACTTGAGTAATCGCCTCCTCCCACCCCTTGATCACTTGACCACCTCCAACCTTGAACTTGAGGGGTTCATTGCGGTCACGAGACGAGTCAAACTTCTTCCCATCCGGCAGAGTTCCAGTGTAGTGGACCGTCACGGTCTGACCCTTTTCTGGAAACGTCGCCCCTACAAAACCAAAGTGTTAGACAAACGATTCGATTCTGACGTGCCTTCTTTCTTACCGTCGCCGGACTTGATGTTGTCCATTTTGACTCCCATTATTGTTGACTTGTCAAAAAAATTGATCGCTGCAAAAATGTTTACTCTCGAGACCACCGGTGGTGTGCAACAGCTGGATGAAGCCGAATACGAGCTTTGCTTGTGTCTCAATTGACCTCGCGTCTAAGTCTTTGTCTTTTCACGTGGTTGATTGATAACGATAACACATGTAAGGTTGTACCT
>JAQIWU010003014.1:0-10585 GCA_034696445.1 Isotomiella minor
TTCATCTTCACCTTTGCGCTTCATTAACTACAGACCAGACCATCCAAAGTCATCAATAAGTAATGCATTTAATTTACACGGTTGAATTGAAGGAAATGGAGTAAATCTATTATGACAGATAAGTAAGCAAATGGTGTACAAAATATTGTTATTTTTTTACAGCATTTGCAATTTTATACGCTCTTCGCCTTGCAAGGTAAAGAGTTAAATCAAATCCATGGGCCAAAATGAACCTAAGGTGTGTACACACACAGTCTCATCTTGTACATAAATATATATGCAAGTGATGCGTAATGCATAGCAAAACGAAGCAATAATAATAAAAATGATTTGTGACAAGCAGTAGTAATAATTTTGACGTTTGGCTGATTACAATTCGTCTTTAAAAATATAAAACTCACAGCTTTTTTACTTGATACAAAGCCCACCACCTTGTCCATCCTTTTCAACTCTCTTGAAGCCACAGAACACACAGACAACCTGTTCAAAACTTCTTTAATCTTTATTTAGCACCTTTTTATACGAAGATGGACAACAAATGAAAACAAGAGACGCCGTGATGAGGATGCATGCAAGTCGGCTCTCCTCAAATCTCAGTTTAAAAGGTAAAGCCAATTGGTTCAATTAGACATTTTAGCGACCTGTTTGCTTGCACATGTCGCCATGATGGAAGAGAATTCACCGTTTGAACAGCCTGGTTCGCTTATTTTTCCACGACATGAAGGCTTTTGTGCAATAATTTATCATCGACAGCAGCAACAGAGTGGGATTGGCTGATAGGCAAAGGGAAGGAAGAATATGACGGTCTGTTCGTATCGTAATGTTATGCAAATCGTTACAGGTATGTTTAACTAACTAACTTTTAGCTCACCATGACTAATAAACTTTTAGTTCAGTTTAGCTTAGATAGTTTACAGTTTATAGAGTTTAGCGAAAAAAGAAGAAGAAAGGAAGCAAGAAGAAGACAAGGGAGAAGAAGAACTCCTTTAACCTGTCCAGCTCCAAGCTATGACACCCAGCAAATATGTAAACACACTAAAAAACGTGAGCCTTGGTTAGTTGGTAAGGTAATACATAACTACCCATGCACCATGCCCCTCTCTCCACCGTGGCTGCCTGTCTGTCTGTCCGCTCTACTGATGAGAAAACATAAAACATTCTAAACCTTGTTTTCTTCTTCCTCTCTTTCTCCTACTGACTGGCTCTGTAGCCATTTATTGGGTTGGGCAGGTAACAGGTCGGTTCTGAACAGTGGCTTCTACACAACAGATATGTGATAGGCTTGAGTCAACAAGATATTTAGATGATAAAGACAACGACGTACCTATACCTTGGGTAAGTATCTTATTATAATCTTTCTTTCTCTGCAGCCATGCTGATAACAGCAACCATCGTTTCATATTTTTATTATTTTGTTGAAAATTTCCTCTTCTCTATGCATGACTTTTTTACGCAAGATAGTTCAAACTCTTGCCGGGAGCCATTCAATGAACTCAAACAATAAACGGTTAAAGGTGAACATCTTTACTGTGCATATTTACTCACTTAAATACACAGACTTTTACGTCTAAACCCATCAAGACGCACAGCAGAACTGCTCGGGTTCAAAGTTGACCTGGGTGAAAGCTTTCTCCACGTAAAATGTGAATGCCACCATTTTAACATTTTTAAACTGCGAAACTTTGTCTTTCATTAGTTGCTCTCACTTGGACGGTGGCATAGTGCTCATTATTATTCAGAAAATTATTATGATGGAGCTGATGATGATGATGATGACGATGAATAACCAACAATGTAAATGGACAACACCACTTCATCGTGTCACATATAAATGCAAATAAATGCACACACTACACATTCATCATATCCACAAAAAAATGTTTGCATTTACTCCTTCGGAAAATGTTTTGAACCAACTCAACTACCAACTGATTTGATGTTTCCATTATAATTATTGTAATGCATTACAGTAGATAATAAGTCTTTCTACAATTAACATAGGTAAAGCAAAAGAAAGTATGCAGAAAAGAAGTAGTATTCACAAGTCAGTCGTATAATGCAATTCGTAAAGAAAGGAGCGAGGGAAGAATGGACGGATGGATGGATGAATAGTTTATTTAGTGGAGTTGACTTTTTAAATGTGAAAAATGGTTGGGATATAGGAGAGGATAAGATGCAGCTTTAAGTATTTGTATGTGTATGTATGTATGTATGTATGTAGGAATAAGGTAATAATGGGAGATTGATTAATGAGTTAAACGGCTCATAAATTAAACATTTTGCAACTTTTTAAACCGGCCCCATCATTTCATTATCATTCCGCAAACATCATCCCAACAAAAAGCCAATGCCATTATATACGCTACGCATACCTGCACAATCCATGACTTGAAGAAAGAAAGAAAGAAGACGAGTTAAGTCGAGCCAACCAACTTGAGAAGTTGTGAAGAAGCAAAGAAAAGTAGTAAGTTAAGTTTGTGGCTGGCTGTTGATGATGATGATGAAGAAGACCAATAAAACCTGTCAATGATCCAATTCAATACTACTCACTCATCTTGTAAATTCATTCTTCAGCTCAACTCTGAGAGACTGCTTTCTAACGGAAATCTCATCTTTTTATTAGAGGGGGTTTTAAGAGTTGAGGCAAAAACTTCACAAGAAATTTGCACGTGAACCAATCAACCAAACTAACCCTTTTTACCCTAAAGAGTTGCAAATTCCATGACAAGGCCCAAAAACCCAACCAACCGACTGAGTCTCTATCTAATCCTATACTTGTATTTACTCTTTCTCTAATCGTCTTTCTATGCTATGTATAGCCTAAAGCATAATATTTTTATTACAAAGATAATCATAATAATAACAACAACATTTTCTCTCCTCACACAAGATGGTTCATATACAAAACTGAGGTTACCCAAAGGAAAGAGGTAAGACGACTTGACGTTTTCTTCTACATTCTCAATTTTAGAAGTCTGTCCTGCATGACTGAGATGGTCACTACAAAAACTAAAAGTCAGTAGGTTGAAGTTGAATGAAATGAAATGAAAAAATCGAACCTGAATTTTTAAAATGATTTATTGTGAGATGTGATTTATGCCATCCCGACCCGGCAGACATCACTAGACATTCTTACACTTTTAAATTCTTAATTTAAAAAATGCAACACTTCTAAAAGTATCTTATCTTGACTATCTCAACGATTGTACGTTACCATTAGTCACTTCACCTTTGGACAGAGTGACGGATGCTCATCTTCCTTCAGAGTACTTACACTACACTCCATGCAAATTTAGTTTCAAAGCAAAAATTTTATTATTATTCAATGCTGGGTGAGTGAGTAACGAATGCCATGCCCACGTTTTAAAAAAATTAAAATTGACTTTGAACTTTGATGTGTCCTTTACATTCACTTTGCATACTTCTTTGGCACCTTGAGACGAGACTAAAGGAATACATTTCTTCTCACTTTAACCTGGGCAAAGTGTCCGAGTAAATTGTGTTGGACTCCACTCTCCTATATGGTGTTACAGTGAAGTGGGAATTAGTTACATCACATCACACATCACATCATGAGAGATGAGAGACCAAGACCAATCTAACCAACCTAACCAACGCCATAAATCTTTCACGCTTATCATTCACTCACTTTAGTTTCCTTGTGGAGAGAAGAGATGGAAATAAGAGAAAGATTAGTGCGAAGAAGAAAAAGAATTGAGAGAAGTGGACTTTGAGAGTCTATGCATGTACTTTTATAGTGCAACAATAATAGCCCTAAAGCGAGGCATGGGGCAGGCCCAATTCAAATTCAAACCAAAAACCAAACCAATGAACAAAGACCAACAGAAAAACTTTTTTTTCCAATGAATTTACTCACCTTCCATTTGATTAAGGTATCTTTTAAAAAATGCAACCTGCTTGACACAATTTCTTGGCTTGTTTTTTTAAAAACTGCGTCGAAAATAAATATAAAAACGTGATGAGCTTAAATTTGCAGTGTGCGAAAACAATTTTGCTCGATAGCCATAAATAGCTCGTCATGAATGACTGACTGCTCACCCAAATAATGGCTCAATCAGCATTCCAATGTCGCACACTTCTTCGCTTCATTTACGAGTCAATTATTGTCAGCTCTCTGAAAGTATTGATATCAATGAAAGAGAAGAAAGAAGAGGCCTTCGTGTTGAATTCAATGACCAAAGAAAGAAAACAGGAAAAAGACAATGGAATCTTCATTCTTTTTAAAGAATTGCAGTGCAATGAGAGTGCTATACACACCCACAAGTTTCCAATGCGACACAACCTAAGCTACCTTCTTCGGTTTGACTTAGAAAAAGAAGGATGAGGAAACAAAAGAAGAGAAGTGTATCCCGTTAATTGTCTTGAAGTTGGTTGCAGGCGGACCTGCGATTCTTACAGTACGGATGCATTTCTTTTACACAGTAATTAATTACTTTGGAAGAGATTTGAGGATATTCTCTGGTTATTAATTACTGGTCATTCCTCTTCATCATTATTTTTGCTATTGTCGCCAATCCTCTCCGAGCCCCATTCCCTACTTATTTAAGTAAGTATGATTACTCAATGTCAGCATGAATAAGTCAGTCAAGTCTCAACGTCTCACGCATTGTTTCGGACTTAAGAAACTATTTATAGAGTCTCTCTGTTCTTCTTTACTAATGTTAATAATTATATGTTGCAAAAGCTGCCGCAACTTTAGGTGTGGTGGTAGAGTTGAATGCAGGGTACAGACACGTGAAGTGTATTTAATAATAATTTTAAGAGTGAGCGAATGTAATCTCAATCAAAGAATGGTAACAATAAATGACCGTTCCACTTTCCTTTTAAATCCTTCCCTGCCTCAGATAATAAAACAATTAAAATCTCAATGAAATCATGTTCAAGTGAAAGAAGCCTTCCTCATCTCGCACAATGTGTGAACTAAACTAAAAAGCTCGATTAATTTCGGCATCAGCTCAGCAGCGCTATTTGTCTTTCCTTTCCTGTGATTAAAATAGATAATTAGGCTCAAGAAAGAATGCTCATTCAGCAAACTGTAAATTGACCTTAATTACTATTTGCGGAAATTTAAATATCTTTCTCAAAGACGATTAAATACTTGATTGAGCGTGCTTTGCTTGTTGTTGCCCTACCCAATATTAGGTAAATCGAGTCAACCCTTTCATCAGTTATTTAATGATTATCATATTTTAACATAGCTCGTGAAACTTGGCAGATTATTAGCATTTTTATTTTAAAGACCAAAAATATTTTGTTGCTTCGAGCAAAGCTGCACATCACTGTGTCGAACTGCTGGTGATCGATCTCAACATGCTGCTCATCATTACATGCACAAGGCACAAGAAAGACAACTTTCTTGTTCCTCCTGCCTTCCCTTTCCCAGGTTCAAACACAAAATCCCAGTTTTATTAAGTAAAAATTACCGAGTTTAATAACACGTTAATATAAATACATGTCTGTCAAAATCAATGGAGCCACGCGATCGCTAATCAAAATCTTTCGAAAAGTTGAAATGGTAATAACAATCTCATGCCTTACACAACAACCAAAACCAACGACGGCTGTTCAAATTACAATTTTTTAAATTAAAGTAGACCAGGGAACGTCAGTGCAGTACATGTGCCGAAAAGATGCTTCCCTGTAACGTTACTGAGAGTGTCATGGCAGGGCTGAACCTTAGCCCTTTTGTCGTTACCAGAGACACTACGGCATTCGGTTTTGTAGCAGTAATTATTATTGCTGATCGCTTATTATTTTGCTTTTAAAATACCTAAAAAACATGCAAGACTACGTTTGTTCGTTCGCGTGGTGTGCTTTGACCTGATTACTGCTAACTTTTTACTGCATGTTGGATTCATTTATTATGATTATGATTACCCATATCGATGAAGGAATTACATATTGCGTGTCATGCATTGACTGCCACGGCATGACATGTTATGCTAAGTTGAAAGAAGTTTGGTCGGGGAATAAAATTTTGCCCCGAAGTGTCAATTTTTTAAAATCCGTTAATTTTTGCCTGCACTAAACTTTATCAACGCAGAAGATACGTCGTGGTGCGGCCCCATCTGACCTATAACTTTTAAAACCCAATTGAAATAAATGGTGGATGCGGGTAGCAGTCCAGCTATTTATGCTGCTTCATGCACCTTTCCTTCTTTCTGGCCACCATGGAACGAACTTTCTCTTTTAAATTTTTGTTTTCTTTCCACTCTATGTTTTGAAACTCTAAAAAGGAACAAGGAAAGTCACGCTGACTGTAAAGCTCGTAATAAGTGAGCAAACTATTTGGAAAAAACCTCAAGGGACTAAAGTCAGGCTGTCTAAACGGGGCTATCCTTAGGCTTGTCAAGCTTTCGATTAAACTGAAAGTAAACCAGTCTACCAATCACAAATGGAAGTAAGTAGAGCCGTAAGAAAATGTGCACATCAGCAGACCTTCTATAGACTTAAGATTGGATTAAGCAAAGCAAAGAGAAGGGAACAGCAAACATGAAGCAATTAACCAAACCCAACAATTATTCAAATTTCCTCTTTCTCACTCGCTTTTTTCCTCAAACGAAATGAAATAAAGTTAAATGCAAGGCGCAACTATAGAGACCAATAATTGTATCTTGCCACCTTGCTCGCTTGCTTCATGAACCTAAAATCAAATCAAATCACTTTTACACCCCACGTCTTGAGTCGTCTGACCTCCCTTCTAAATCATGACATACACACCGAAGTAGATAGTTAGCTCTAGCCCTGTCTTTTGACTTTTCTAAATTAACAAAAGTTTAGGACAATATTGCAGGTCTGCAATAAAGGCACCATGCACGCGATGGAATGAAATTAAATTACTAAGGAAAACAGGAAAAACATCACCAAGTAATAACTAAACGCAACATCTCTTTTTACTAAATCAAATGGTAAATAAGTATTAATTGTAATATACACCTTTGGCTTTAACAAAACTGCAATTAACTCATTTTCCTCTCGGCCTTCTTTTTGTTTCGTTTTAACTTTCTCAATGCAATTAAAAAAGCTTGAGAATGGTGATGGCTCCTCTCAAACAACCAGTCCAGTAACAATGCTTTTGTGTCTCTTGTAATCCTCAATTTTAAAGGAATTTTAACAGAGGGACCCATGTTTATTCTTAGTTATTAGTTCCCTAAACTGCGGATATTGCTCACGTGTCCCTAAAATTTTAAGGCCACGCTAAGTGCAAATGAATGATATCGTTCTTCCTATGAAGTTCGGTTCGACATTCTGAGAGAGTGAGTAAAGCAGATTACTATATTTGCTATAGGAAAAATAGGTTACTGTTACAAAATGCTGATCGGAATTGGTCAGGTCAACGTATTAAAGAGGTTATTAAATCCCGCAATTGATTACTACATCTCACTATGTAGTGCCATGGTTTTTCTCCCGTCTCGTACTTGGAGGAACAATTGCGAAAAGAAAAGGTTATTGAAGTGAGTGTGCCATGAAAACGGTTTTTAAAGGATATGACATGAACGAAAGAAAGGTGCAAAACCAAGTAATAAAGAAAAAACGGACATGGCAACTCTGTCTAAATGGCCAAAGTTATATGATGGCAATTATTCCCGAGTATCACACAATCTACACGTCTGCACAATACCCAACTTCTTATCAAATCAAATCAAGATGTTGGTGGTGGAAGTTGGATCGATAGATGAGGAGTAATAAGTGTGAGTATTAAGTATTGACGGTGATTATGACATGATCATCGTATCATCATCATATCACATCATTATTATATTACCGCATACATGCTTACCATGAGATAAGATGAGATGAGATGAAATGGTGTGTAAAAAATACTGTAAAAATTGAGAATATGTGAAGAAGAAGAAGAAGAAGAAATAACACAACAAAGTGGTGGTGAAGTGAGACTGACTGGCTGAATAAATGAATTATATACCTGCCTGTCAAGCCTAATAATCCAATATTTGATTGCATATTGCTGACTCGGACATGAGTTCTCATGATTATTACGACACTACAAAGTTTTTGGGCTTCTCTGCAATGTAAGCAATAAGGCTAATAATTTCCATCTCATTGTTCATGCTATTCTTACCACCATTCAGTATATGATGATCATCCCCTGGTATTGTACTTACTCTGTGTTCTATTGATGAAATTGAAGTGAAAAAAATGATCTTAATTTGGGTGAAAACTTGTCACGATTTCCTGACTAACTCAGCCAGATTCAAGACAGCACTCAGCTCTAACTCAGCTCATCGTGTCTCAATTGCAATCAAACTCTTGATAGAAAAATATACAACTAAACTAGTGTTAGCAACATTCATTTTTGTATGGACTTCCACTGATTCGAATAACAAAAAATCAAGCATTACACGTTGGTTAGGAAGGACTGGGTCATGAATCCTATGTGAGAAGCAAGCATTATGGAAAATGTATCGCAATTCACGCCACACGGTTTTATTCATTTTACAGCAGCATAGCATGCTCACCACCTAACAGGCTTGCCAATTTTGATTTGATCGGCAAAATTGTCGTTGTATCATTGTTTTTGTATTATTATTGTCCAAAATTAATCGCCTTGCAAAGGTGGCGTTTAATTTGGTTTTTGGTAGTGCAAAAAATTAAACCGCAACAGGTTCCAGCTTTTGGTTTCATTTGGAAACTATAGATTCTTCAAAACCAATTGCAAGCAAGTGAACGCTTTTTCCTTTTCCTTCTTGCACCAATTTTGTAGTTTTTTGTGTCTTTTTTCTTTCTTTTCTTTCTCAAAAAAGTTGTCTTGGTTTTGATTCAAGCAACAAAGAAGTCACGTTTTGTACTCAATACAAATAGTAGGTCTTTGAATTCCATCAATCCAACCATCATGTCCTTACTTCCATGACGTTTGTATGGTAGACTCGACTCTATAGCTCCAAGTGAATGCGACTGACTGTGCGAATTAAAGTCTTTTGAAAAAATACTCGTCAATAATTCTACAAAAGTACAAAATACCAGAATGAAGACAAAGGAACAAAAAAAACTGAAGTTTTCAGCTTTTGACAAATCGTACCCACACGCATGCTTGCACGATACAAGAAAACGAATGAGTGCAATGGTATTTACGACAACGTGGTTCACATACGTAATGCAGTACTCTCAATTCGCATGTAGAATGCATGTATCTTTCTGATACAATTTCGCATTGTGCCTGATTTAATCTGATGTGCTGTGCATTTTCCAGATTTCAAATTTTGCTGATCTCTTCACTCTGCATTCCGTCGTTTCCTTCGTCTGCATACAAAAATGATGAGACTCAGGTCTCGTTTACTAAAACAAGTGTGTCTCTAACAGCTAATCCGATGTAGCGCATAAAAGCATGATAAAGTGACGCAATTGCAATAGGACTTTGCTGAAAATGCCGATATTGCAAAGAATTATTTTATTCCTGGGTGGTGAAAGTTGGAACCCTCACCAAATTATGCCTGCGCGTTTCCCTTTGATTTCATTTCTTGGATGTCTTGTTCAGGTAGCCAAAAGCTGGCAGGCAGCAACAGATTAACTGAAAGTGTCAGTAATTACCATAAACACAATAAGCTTCGCTCTGTCTGTCTGCCATTTAGTCGGTCACAATAACAAAAATGTAATGTGGGATCCCATATGTGTGGGACGATGATGATGCTATAAGATAGCGATAGGAAAATTAAAAAGCACTTAAAATATCACACCTACGCAGGTGAGAAACCAGTCAAAATCAATAAAGCAAATCAAACAATCTACCTCAATTTTTGCAAATTACAAAGCTGGTGAACGCCTTGGACTCTACAAGGAAGGCGACGTTTCATTCAAGATTCCGCTTAATCTGATAGATTTTAATTCAGATGATTGCAACGTTATTATGGTCCGGTCTGACCAGCATCTTAATTTCTGCGTCTACGTTTATTTTATTTCAAAAATTCTTAATTCTTCTTGAACTTCTGTCAGTTGTCCACTTTACTTTTTACTTTTACTAAATTGAATTCTTCCTGATTCCCATTACCTCCATTTACATATTTGGCAGCATGAAGAGGCATTTTCACAATCATCACCGTCATTATCATCATCATTATGAAAGTAAAATTATAAAATTCTCTCATTCCCTCTCTTAACACCGTAACAATAATTGTTGCCCAAGTTGGTCATGTCCAATAACATTTATACGAATAACACAGGTTCTCTGGCATGGTTATTGGATTAGATTGACTCTTAAGGCACTTAATTGTTTGGATTTAATTCAATTTAACTTCGGCCCATCACATTAAGTTACATTTCATGCATGGCTGGTTGCATACAACTCAATTAAGTTGCAACTGTGCGTGATGACGGGATGAGGAGATGATGCTTCTTCAAGAACAATTAGGCGACGCGCGTGCCGTGGTGCTACAGTCCTTTTCAAATATAAAAGACTATTTCCTACTGTTTTAACAATACTCTGAACAATTTGGTGATTTCGACAAGTCAAACTCAAATTGGTTAAATAATGACAATTTATGTTAAAATAATTGTTTCTACTTTCTAAGAATAATAATTAATTTGTTATTCCCTCACTCCCAAAGAAGAG
>JAQIWU010003015.1:0-10579 GCA_034696445.1 Isotomiella minor
ACCCTGATCTGTCTTGATTTTCATTTGCAATTTTTTCCAAGTCAACAAGCTCGCTCATTTTGAAATGCAAAAATATTTCCTGAACAAAGAGTTGTTGCTCCTTCTGTTGTACGGTGTATGAAATATGAAATGGCTCTGCTGTGTGCCCCACAAATGCAAAGTTCGCATAATGCTTTGCATATTGTGAAAACAAAGAAAAATAAACAGAAATAATCTGTGCACTTGACTTTTTCACCATCTCTGTTTCCTTCGTTTACATTGGCCTTATTTTTAATTTGACAATTTTCATCTGCATCAATAAATTAAAACAACAACGAGTCATCGATATCAATGAAAACTCTTCAATAATAATAATACTGCACTCAGAAAATGTTAGTGTCATCTTTTCGGTTTATCAATCAGTGAACGACAGGTACAAACAAGCGCAGAGGAAGTTTAACTTGATAAATAATGTCCAGAATTGTCGTGTACGATTATGCATGGTTGTCGCAGATATGGTGTTTACATTGATACATACAACAATATAAAAGCAAGCCTCAGAATTCATCAGCAAACTATTTGCATCGTCAAGTGAAACTTAAACAAGTTTTTTAAAAGCTCCCATTTGTTCATCATTTTTTACCAATAAAATATTTCCTTCAAAAATAATAGAAATTGCATAATAAAAATGAGGTAAAACAGTTCATGGATTTTTTTACCAAAGATTTAATTTTAGGGTTGTTTTTTTCTTCGCAGATTGATTTTCCTGAGTGTAATCATTAGCGCATTGACCATAACGTGTGCAAAGCAGTACGACGAAGAGGAAATGCGAGACATTATGTATTCCCGAGTGAAACTTAATTCAGAGGATCTTTTGACATCCACAAGATCTCTTTTTCTCGAAACCGTATCAAAAAGAAGCTGTTGGCAGTGTTCCCGTCCGGTGAGCTACATTCAATACGATTCATCCGGGATTTGCTAATAATAGTGCCATCAATCACGACAGTGCAATCATGGCTCTTGCTGTAACAACGGATACCCTCAATGCTGCATCGTTTCTGGACAATGTCGGTGCTGTCGAAGACAGATATAGCGCAAACGACGTGAGGATTGATAAATAATTATTTTATTGAGGACTAGACTTCAAAGAAGAACAATCGTGATACACACGTCACGTTACACATGAAAGCAAGTGGGTGCGGGCGTGCAATGCCACTGGTAGAGGGTGAAATAATTAGACTAGTGTGGTTTTAAAGCCAGGGGGTTGTTGAAATAAACTATGAAATCTGTTTAGGCCATCCAATTTTTGCATCAATCCTTCGATAAGCTAATGCCTGAGTGGAATTTGCTATGAAGTCCCGAATGAGATTGTTGTCGTGGCAGATATTTTCTGTGGAAGAACGCAAAGAAATATTATACACTCGCATTTTTTCATCTAAAGTCTCACCTTCCCCTCCTCGAATGTTGACCAGCACATAGTCTGCAGTATTGGTAATGCCCAGCTTGGAGGAGAGAATCTTCGTCACCTCGTTCGCCGTCGTGGTTTCCCTTACAGGGACCACTTTTCTACAATCACAATTTGATTGTAGTTTTAACTTCATTCATATGAAAAATCGTACCGAATAAGAGTTCCATTTCGTTCATCCGGCACTATCACTTCTACGCACGTCACTTCTTTCATCATGACCTTACTTTTCGGTTGTGGTTGTCCTCCCTGCCTCCCTGAACTTCCTGTCCTTAGGGCTGATACCACTGATTGAAGGAGAGAAAGCGAGTATCCATTTCTCTCTGATATGCATGGTGGCAGCAACCCTACAGTAAAGTCCACATGTGACTCAATGTCGACAGAACAAACTTGGCCAAGAATGGTCGTCAACAGGGAGAAGAAGGGTTCAGCCCTCTGACTGTTAACTTCTTGAACCTTTCACAAATAAAAGTCTCATTAGCCTACTGCAAATGATTATGGACAACATTTCTATTACTTCGCAGACAAATTCGTTCCATGCATCCAGTTTTTGCATTGGTGACATTGACACTTCAAACTTTTTGTAGATCTCAGAAAATTTTGTGTTGTTGTTTGTCGTTCCATTTTCTAGCTTCATCGCAGTTTGTCCCTCCCTGCTCAACAGTTTCATCACAAAGGAGTACAGGGGTTTGACCACAAGATCTATAAGTATTTCTTCCAAAACGAGATCCACATTTAAAAACTCCGATGATGACAATTTTTCCGATTGTCTTTTAACTTCCTGGTGAATGAGGTCGCTTTCCAAGCTGACTCCAACCAAGTAGTTTTTCATGCCTGAAACAAATTGTCGAATATTCCGCAGCACTTTCTGCAAAAAAAACAACGTTCCAAAGTAAAAACCGCTCTACATTTTTATAAGTATAACGTACAAATGGCTCTTGCAGTTTTCCAGAGTGAGTGCAGGATATAAAACTTTTTAGCGTGGGTCCAAATACGCCATTTTCCTTCTTGTCCGCCAAGTACTGAACAATGTTTCTGATTGACTCATGTGCCTCTGTACAGGTAGTTCGGTGGTCCTACATGCAGACAATAACAATTGTAGAAACAAACATTAGCCATGTAAATCTCAATTGTTTCCTTACGTTGGTCACACTTTCCTCATTTTCTCTAAGTTCGAGTGACTCCAACTGCTTACTCGACTCTGCAACGATTTGTAGGAGATGGTCCCAGTTCTCAGGAGATGGAGACAAGGGTGAAAGTCCCACATTACAACTACTTTTCCCAAAGCTTTTCTCTAACTTAAGCGTGAGATTGTTCAAGTTTCTTTTGAGTTGCTGCTGCTTGTCCTTTATCATTGCAGGTTGGTTGTTTTCAGTCTTTTTATTTGAGCAGAATTGCCATGAATCGTCCACTTGCCATGACGACGATGTAGACGAGGATGACGGTAGCCTCGACGTCCTTTCATTTATGACTGTAAATATTGTTCAAGATTAAAAATTTTGAGAGATTTTTTAGGAAAAGTGCTTACCCTCCATTTCCATGCCTTGGTCAATCCTCCCCAAGGAGTGGAGTTGATCTGAACTTTTGCTTGTGGAACAATATTTTCCACTCTTTGAGTTTGAGTTGCCGAATTTTCGTTGCTTGTTAAACTGCTTGTATCCATTGTGTAAGGACAGCACAGGTTGAGACCAGCGATTATTGATGACTATGCAAGAGCGTTGTTGTCGTTGTTCATAAGAGCCCTGCTTCAAGTTTCTGTTCCGAAGGTTGAGATTGATGGAGTCCAAAGGTTCCGAGTAGAGTCCCTTTGATACATGATTAGTCGGGGTAACATTTTGATGTGACATTTTCAACATGTTTTCATTTTCCTGGTCATGATCCGCACTTAGATTTAAATTGACATCCACATTTCTTAAGCTGAGTCGATTGCTCATAGCGGAAAGTCTTCTACTTTTGGTGCCATTTGTATGTGGTGGGTGTAAAGAATCCAACATTTCCGCTCCAGTTGCACCACCGTCAGGCGTGGGAGTTGCCATGCCACTTGGAGACTTACTTTGATGGATCAGCTTATGGGCTACAGTGGATCCCACGTAGTACTGGAAATCTGGGGTGGTTGTCGAGCAGGTGGGTGTATTTGGAATAATATCCGGTTTGAAAGTAAACATTCCTCTGGAAACGGAAGGAGTGTTTGGAGTATGTGGGTTGGTCGGTACGCTGGAATGAGGTGACCACACGTCTTCATAATCACTCACTTTATCATTCAAAATTGTTTCCTTCTGTAAATGACAGTCACAAATAAGGCAAAAAGTTAGGACCATATCCTACAAAGGAACTTACCCCCTTGAACAAATCCACTATTTCAGTATCCTTGTAATGAATGGATTTACAAAATAGGCTCTTTTTCCTTTTGGTATGATGATTGTTACTGTGTGCAGAAGATCTTACTGCGAAACCTATCCCCTTCTCATTGCCTAAACCTTGAGCTTCAGATGGGGTAGACTGAATTGATGAGGGTTGAGAAAGTGTGGTCGTGGGTGTAAACCATCGGTGAGTATGAGGAATTATGGGAACGGAGAGTGGGGTTACGGTTTGATTACAATTCATTGAGGAAAGTAATGTCCTGGATTTCCCCAATTCCAGCGTCGTAGGGCGACAGGGTCTAGAAAAAGCGAGGAGATATTTTATGTAATGAATACAAATGTGCCAGATGCAAAACCATCAATTCCACAGGGCCACATACTTTTTGCCAAGGTCAGTGAGGCTATTTTGACTAGAGCTTGACTGGCTTCCAATTCCAGACGATTTTGATGCAAGATGGTGACTTTGACTGTCCCCATCAGAGGGGCTGCTTTGCTCCTTCGCCACCGTGGGACAAGGGGGAGAGGGATTCGAAATAGTCCAAAACTCTAATAAAATATAATTAAGTTAGGCCATAAAATGCAAATGAATGATGAAACATGACGATGCATTTTCAGATGGAAAGGAAATCTCACCTTGACCCAGTAGTGCGAGAGATCTTAATTGCTGCCGTGTGCTTGCTTCTGCAATGGGACTGGGGACTTTGAGACACACTGGAATCTCGTCACTGCAACCAGGCAATTAGTTTAACCTTTAGATGAACACAACATAAAACTTTTAGTCCTTTATACCTATGCGCACAGTAGTGAGCGATGAGTTGATGAACAGTTGGAAATGAATGTGCAGAGTCCTTCAGACCAATTTGATTACTCTCTGTGGCTTTCACCAGGTAGTGCTCAACTTGATTTCCCGGTAGCTTTACTGAAACAGCCATGGTGTTGGGCTCACGAGAATTTCTTACGATAAAGTTCCCCACTTCTCGACCCTATTTAAATGAATGAATTGAAGGGTAAAAAGGAAATGGTAATGACAATGCGAAGTGTTGTGTAATTAATTAGCGAACCTGGAGAAAGTGGAGAGCCCCTGCTCTTTGTAGTGACGGGAGAAACCACAGTGGATGAGTACGAATGAGACGTTCCAGGAGTGATATTTCACATCGTGGAGGGGAAGTGGATCCTGCTGAACCTGATTGGGTCCCAGATGCACTGGAAGCATAGGATGAGTCGGGAGAGGGTGACCACTCAATCTGCATTACCTGACTCTATAAATAATACAATGTGGTGGCTAAATCAGGCCAGATTTTTTTCCCAAAGGCAGCTTTGAAATAAATAGCATACCATTATTTATCAGCAGTCAGTAGTCCTAGTCCATGTTACTGGTTCATTGAATGGATGTTTTCTAGAAATCAACCTAAGGAAGGATAAAACACAGGGTGTATAAGAAGAGGGAATTTGCTGGGAGAAGTGAAAGTTGGAGAGGTTCTACTGAGAAGACAAATTGACCAGCATGAGAACGTCTAAGCTCATTTTATCAAGATCATTTGTCTTCCTCTACTGCACTTGATCTGACCCCTGCCAGTTTTCCCTTCCTCACTCTGAACTACCAGTCAATAACTGAAGCTGAGACATGACATATTTTTCTATAAGATTTCATCTTCCAAGAAAAAAGTTGTGAAGTGAAAGTAACCTTGACGGAACCTGTCATTTCTATGCCAGTTTTATTCCAAAGGAAACAAAGGGTTCATGGTCAAGGTCACAATGGCCTGACCATTTGGAGAAATTCTCTCAGATCTGAGATGTATTTAGTTGTATAAACAATTACGTTTAATTCGGAGAAGGGGTTCTTTTCTTGGAGAAAGGGGGAAGAAGAGTCATGGGAGTAGTATGGTTTTACTGCCGTCTCTCCTTCCTTTCACACACCTGTGCCTCGCTCGCTTACTGCTCTTTTGGGAGAAAGTGCTAATTGGATGAAATTCATTAAGTGAAAGTTTGTAGAAGTTGCCTTGTTCTTAGTTCTAGGAAAATTGATATTTCTTCAACCTTCACGTGTAATAATCTCTTTCTCTCTCTCTCTGTCCATCCAGCCATCATCACGCTTCTTTATTGTTTCAGCCTTGAGCCCATCCTCATGCCTCCATTTTGAGGAAAAGTAATGATAAAGAAGCTCCACCAATGACTAGAATTCGCCAAATTTTGGCAAAAGTTAGCAGGAAACTCGATCTGTTCAACTCCTTCGGTACCTGCTAAACATGAACTCTGGTGGTAGACATTTTACATGTAAAAATAGTGAAAATAAGAATTATATTCGTTTAAATGCATACTCGTACAATCTAAAACGCAGTTCAATTTTTCTCATCATAACTATGGTATATTTAGGTACAGAAAGGGGAGCATTTTATCCAATGTAGTCTACATTACGCTTTCAGTAGAAATGCAACTCCCCCAGTTGTCTCAAATTTTAATCTTTCCGAGGAAATGAAAGAAATGTGAAGAAATGACTTGATGATGTAATCTTAATAAAACGAAATGGTCCTGTAATTAGTAACATTGTTGCTATGGGAATCATTTTTCCTAGGACGAAGCTTGGAACAGGTTAACCCATTGCCTACTGATCGAAAATTCTATAAGGTAAGATGTGTAACATATGCTTGATCTTATCTTGCGCATACAAATGTCAGGAAATGTTTCCATCTCCTCGTAACGAACGCCAGTACCTGTAATGTCATAATAAGTAATGGTTCTCGGAGTGAGCCATAATTTATCCTAGTTAAGGGAGACGAAAGTCGTTGGTTGGTAGTCATCAAGACACTAGCTCCGTCGCAATTTAGTGCCTCCACTTTTGCCACTTTCACTCGAGTGTTGAGTCTCGTCTTGACGTAATTTGAAAATAAAGCAACCATTTAAAAATTTAAAAGATGAAAACCCTTCATTCCTCCTCTGCGTCTTTCAACTGGACGCTCTACAGCTTTCTTTTCTTTCTTTCTTTCTACCGCATTCTCTTTCTCCCCAGTGAAGTCACCCCGCACGACCGCAAGTAACCAAAGAAACATGGAAAAAGCAAGCGTTAAAAAAGGGGGAACGCCAACCCAATCTAAGAAAGAGCCAAGTTTAGTTTGGACAAGTTTTACTTTCATTTCCTACGTTGCTGTGAAGAATGTGTGGGAATCCACGTATTCATTCAATTCATCCAGTATCAAGAGAGTCTTATTTTGGGGTAAAAAAGTCAGTGAAAGCAAGTCTCGTATGCAGTAGAACACAAGTCAACAGTAGAGACGCACACACACACACAAACCAGTCGCACATCATGGAAGTTTTTTGGTGTGGGATGCGTTGCTGGTTTTGTGCGTTGATCCTCTCAAGTCCTTAGGGTCCAATAAAATGTAGTGAGTTGGGCATTTTTAACCGAGGCTACACCAAGAGTGAAAGTTAAGACAGCGTTGGAATGGCAGAGCAATAAGTGAAATGCATCCGGATGGAATCAAATGATTTGAAGTAAGGATAAAAAATGTTGTTTGTACTTTACTAGGTGGATGCGGATGTAATGTATGTAAGGTTTATTGATAACAGTATGAAGGAAGATGAGTAAAATAAGGTAAGTTCGGCGTCTTGTAAGTCTCCATGGGGATGAAGGAGATATCGTGCATCGGACTTTGCTTTGAAATCGACAGAGCACAATATTACTTTTTTTTGAGCCTGAATGATTCCAAGCCTTGATCAAAGACAGAGATTCCCTGATACCACAACTCAAGATCCTTGTTTCATAATTTGAAAAATGTTTTGACGTGCTTCCACATTTCAATGGGAATTAATATCCTTTTTTCGAAAATCCATTTGAGGAGGAAATCTAGAGTAGATAAGTGGAGGGAGGAACGGGAAAAAACGACGCATCGTGTGAAATAAAAATAATTAAATTGGACTCGAAAAGTAATGAGATTGGTGTAGAGAGCTATAAAGGAGGCATAATAAATCGTCGTTTCACTTTCCCCTTTTGCTTCATTGAACACACGAAACCATCAAAAGTCTTGTTCTTCACTTCACTTTAACCACTCAAAATGTAAGCATCGTCATCATGTTTTAGAAGCCAAATATAAAATATACGATCACCATAAAGTGAAAGTCAGACAACCCGTCTTATATCTTCCCATGCTCCACTTAAATTGTTGTCCTACAAGACTTTTACTTTCACGATATGAAACTACTCATGTATGTGGTTCTTACCACAGTGTGGGAGATCATGAATTATTAGTTCGTTCGTGGCAGAGGAGTTGGTTAGTCACTGCTGTCATATAACTTTTAAGCAAAAAATTTAAAGATATATAAATACGCTATTATTTCCACTTACTTCTTCACGCTTGCCTACACTTTTTCATGTTTAAATGAGGGAAAAATAAATTGCTTGCATGGGGCATAATAGACAAATCAGAAGAAAGAGAAGAGGAAGGAGAGAAAGCTCTGGGGATGTGATCTCAGGTGCTAAACGAATCCAAATTACACCTTCCCCTCTTCCATTTCCACCCTAATTTCACAATGCTGGGGAAACTACTTTTAGAATTGTACACAATGTCATTTGCTTTCTTACTTTTTCACTTTCCTTCTCGTCTCGTCTTGTCTTCTCTCTGCGTCTACCGTAGTTAATAGCAGTTGAAGTCGTTGGTTAGAGTTGCTTATGGCTCTTTTCCTGTACTGTACACCTTTTGAATGTGCCTGGTGAATTGCAAAGGAAGGAGATAATGGAAACAAATGGAAAGACTAAGAAATTCAAGAGAGGAGCTACCAAACAACTCAATTTCTTGTATACATATGGTATGCAATTCTTGTGAACATAAGAGAAGGGGGAAGTGAAGGTAAGATAAAAAAATCCCCCTTCGGTTTATTCATTCTCGCGTGGAATAAAATAGGAGAAAGTTACCTAACTATTCGCCTAAGACAAAATAAGACAAGGCAATAAATGTTTTACCTCTGGTCCTGCCTAACAGAATGAAAAAGAAAAATTGAAAATAAGTAGAAAAAGAAATTGAATTTTGGAGATTTCAGGAAGCTATTCAAAGCCAGGGAACCCTAGTGAAGAAAAGTCACTGAAGCGTCGCAAGGCCATTATTATGCGTGATAACTTTGGTGTCTAATGCTACATTATGGCTATTACATGATATAAAAATGTAGAAATTCTGTATGTCGCGGAAATTATGTTGATACGTATCGAAACAACACCTGAGCACCAAGGCCTAGTAAGCCTGTGCTATCTGTATGATTTAAGCAAATAAATGTCAACTCGTTCTGCCTGACTGTGCAGCCTGATTCTTTTCACTTCAGTTTGTAATTGGAAAACCACCTTTAGTTACCTAAGCACATAAAAGAATAAGACATTTTCTGATTATATGTAAGAATCAATAAAACCTTGATCACTAAAAACAAAAGTCCTGCAAGAAAGTACTATGTGAGGACATAAAAGCTGTGCTTCTGGTGTGCCGGGAGAAAGGAAATGATTTGATGTAAATACCGGCATAGCTATTCAATTACTTGATCTTGCATCTTGTTTGCTATAGACATCGCATTATGAGGAGAGGACTGGGAAACTTTGGCAGAAGCAGAATCAGCCATTCTGCTTCAAAAAGCAATAAAGCGACACCCCACTGTCATTACAGTACATTACCTCACCTTACCCCAGCCCTCTATTGCATTCTATTACTATGCAGCACTCACGTTACATTAGCTATACCAGATTACTTTGGAGAATCAAATCTCAATTCTGATCAGTAAACCATATTGTACTAATGTAAAGTGGAGAAAGTGAATGTGAGAGCTCACACGCGACCCGGAGAAAGAAAATGTAATGTACCCAGGAACTTTGTGTCGTGCTCCCGAATCCAGGTATTGTTATCATTGTGTAGACTGCAGAGAGGAGGGCAGTTAATTCAGATACATGGGGTGACAGGAATTCATGTAAATGCAAATAAATGGTTGTGCTTCCCCTTGTAAACATCTCCATACACCACTGAAGAAGATACTTTACTTTTCAACCACAGCAAAATAAGCCGAAAGTGCATGTATTTGGAAATGTAACCTTTGGGTCGTTGGACCTACAACAACGTGCCAAAGGTCCCAGACACACAACGAAAGGCATTTTGAAACAGCTAAGTATTGAACCATTAGGTGCGTCTCTCTTTCCCTCCGAAGCCAATAACATAATGCAAAGTCACAGACGCATAATTCACATTAAATCCTTTGCTACAGAAAATATGAACTCCACTTATTGCTCCTGTTCCACTACCATTTGAGGACGATGTCGCCCGGCTTTAAATATTAGAGGAAATAACCCTTCACCTCGCCCTTTCTTCGGCGCAAAGTTAGATGAATAGCAGAAACAGCAGTGTGCAATGCAGTGGAGGAGAAAGCAGGCTTTCAACGTATCCCAATTAAATTAGCAGCAGTGAAACTAATTTATCCACGTTGAAGTGGCATTGGCGTTGAAGTGTAAATTCTGCGCAACAATACATTAAGCTACATCACAGTAGACAACAGCACATCAAGTGAAAGTGGAGAAAACGTGACCTAATAACACCTGAATATTTAGTATGCAGCAGTTGATCTAAGTTCAAGCTTGCTTGAAAGGATGGGAAATGTAGCGAAACTAAAGCTTAGGTATACGAATGACCCCAGAGACTCGAAGGCTACATTTCTTGCTCCTACTCATTGCTGGACTTACAAGGGAACATACATGCCCGTCCGAGCCCGATCCGGCTGGTTCTAACATATGTTGTAGGGGGTGGGGAGGGGGTAA
>JAQIWU010003016.1:0-10578 GCA_034696445.1 Isotomiella minor
ATCTTCTTTGGTTTGCACACAACACAATACAAATACCTACCTAGATAGATAACCGATTGCTGCTTTAAACTTCTAATGCGAGGTTATAGCGTTTCTACTTAAAAATAAATTTCGTATTCTAAAATAAACGCAATACACTACTACATAATACTGAAGTAAAGAACCAAATTGTTTTGTTGTTAACTGTTTTCGATACAACTGGTGTATCGAGTGTTACAGAAGATACGCGTTATTGAGTATTTGTCTTGTGTCACCTAAGGAAATAATAGAACTACTAACTAGCTATAACTGTAGCTAACGAAAACATTGCAGTTAACTATATCATTAGACAAAAAAGGAAAAAAGGAGGAAAATGATTTCAAAAAGCGTGAATCATTCATAACCCTGCGTCCCATCTATCCAAAGACCGCATTGTAAGGCACTTGCTGCATCGTAATCTTACTACTAAATATGGCTCATTTTTCCTATATAGCTTTTGAAACCTTTTTCGCATAAATCCTTCACACAATTGACCAGTTGTAGGCAGAATTCTCCGACAGGCAATAGGATTGGTCGGTTCTTCGTCCTCGTCTTGGATATCTATGAATGTACAATGCACAACCATAGTTTATATGCCACGCGTCTTTGAGATATCAAGGCTTACTTCGGCCATCAGTCCCTTGCATCTGTGAGTAGAGGACATTGGGTTCAACAGTTGACAGAGGGTCTGAATGTCATTACAGAAGTGTTAAGCCACAACAAAAATAAACAATGAAACTGCAACTGTAGTTACCATCATCTGATATGTCATTGCCACTCTGACCATGATTCGTCATAGTAAAAAGAACCTCTTCATCAATCATATTGCTGTCGTCATTATCTTCATCAAATCCAACTCGTGAAGACGTTGATATTTCATGTTTTATGTCTATCTCCGAGCTTTCCGCCCTTGAATCAGCCATCGTTACCAAATCCTGTCTTTCGTCTGTGATTCCACAAATTATCTTATCAAGACTCGCACATAAATTACCATGTTAATGTCAGAAGGTCTTACCGGTTCCACCCGCAGCTCCTTCTATTACCACGCTCACTCCATTATCTTCAACTCTTCTGGAATAAATATTAAATTTGGCTTTGGCTTCATCCTCTGTTTCGTCATTTGGAAGTATGCAGTTACTATAGTTAAGTTACCTTCTCTTTAACATTTGTTGGCCTAATCCAAAACCAACAGTAGTATGTCGATTATCTTGAGTAACAAGAGGAAATGATGCAGTTCCACACAGGCCCGTTGAACCGACGCTGCTGATATGATGAGGACTGAGATTCAACTGGGGTTGAGATTCAACAGTAAGTTTTCCAATAGGAGGATGAGTCTTTGGTTGAAATCGATGATGATGTCGTTTCCGCAATTGTGATTGATTGAGATTTAAATGCCGTCGTGGAAGGGGCTGTAGTCCGGATCCTGATGAGGACGGGAAGGATGCATTACAAGCAACCTAGACGTATTAAGGTAAGCGAGTTAGTTTAAAATGTGAGCACTTGTAAATTCAGAAGCAGAAACACAATCAGTATGCCCTACTTACTTCAGGTGCTTCAGATTCTTGATTAAAATGTGGTGCTTTCATAGTGTCTCCTCGATTTACAAGACCATCTATTTGTAAAAGCTCTCCAGTTTCAAGAAACCCTTTCAATTCTTGACTTCCTTCCACTTTCACCTCCCCATTGTAGATGAATTGAATGATATTTCGTAAATCACGGAACTTGACATTACTCAGAATAATAATAGTGTTTGTAGGTGTGACGTAATGATTTCCTCCGTCTCCATGAGGGGTGTACGCACTTCCCTGAAATCACAAAGTAAAGTGACATGGCAAATGACAACGTCCATCCATACCAATTAAGGACTAACCTGTTGAAAGAGTTTCTTGAAATGAGGACTGCACAAACTCAGCAACATCCTGTGACTGCAATAAAGAAAAGACAAAAGTAAAATTAAATCTCGACGTTGCCTTGACAATGGGCATTACCTCCGAATGCAATGTCCCTCGGCGACAAGTGTGACATCAGTCAGAACGTCATCGGCTCCATCAACTAGCAGCTGCTTCAACCCTGATGACAGAAGGGAATGAAACGTGTGCCATTTCAAAGAGTACTCTTCGGGACACTCTTCCTCCTCCTCCAACAAAGGACGACGATGATAAGAGTGAGGATGAGGATGGACAGATTCTGATTCTTTCTCCATGTTTCTAACGAGAAAAGGACTCCTTTGGTAGTTTATTTCGTTGTCAAATCCAGGGCATCAGTGTTTAGACAACAATATGGACACAGTCACAAATTTGAATTAATTTCACATTCGATCAGTGATCAAAAAAAGATGTTTTGGAATGGAATTTTATGTAACTTTTTAAAAACAAAACATTTCAATGCTGCAGCCGCCAAGAGTTTCAGCTGGGAAAACATTGTTGATCGAGTTGACGTCGGAAAATGTGAAAACTCAGCGATTAAAATTAATTTTGGACTGAAATTAAATTATCAAGCAAGATCAAAAGGTCCTTCGGGTAAGTCAAGCTGACGAACATCCATTGTTTCTTGTGACTGTTTTCTTTTCTGTTTGTCGCAGGTCATCATCACCAATAAAAATGGAGCCACGGCAGAATCCGGTGTTTATGTTCCTCCCAAGCGGGATCAGACTTGGAGGGCCTGGGAGCAGTGGTGGATCCACGTCCGCAATCAAAGGGATCCTCTCAGTTCCTGCGGAAGGTCAGTGTGCGACCATTTTGAAGGAGAATGTGGTGATCCCTGTGAATGCAATGTCGCCACCGCCTCAGTCCCCTGCCCCTGTGCCTAAGAGGAGGGGAAGGCACAAAGCCCAGCAGCCACACCCACCACTCCCAACCCCTCCTCCACGTTCACGTGTGTTCAGGCGACCGGCAGTGTTTAGACTTCCCACGGCAGAGGAAGAAGAGGTCATTTTTAAGAAACTGGAAACGGAGGCGGAAGAAGATGAAGTGGAAGATATGGAAACGGAAGAAGAGCATTTCGCAACACCAACTGGACGTATTTCCGGCAATTTCCAAGGTCAGATCCCTTTCTTAACAAATTACAATTTGTATAATGTAAGCTGCTGTATAACACTCAGATTGATACAATCTATTGCAACTCAAACTCTCTAGGAAGCGGGGGTCCTGCAGTCGTTGAGAAGAAAAGAAAGTCCGAGACAAAACCTTCTGACGTCGGCAGCATTAGAAGACTGTATTACATTGTGGACATAATGGATGTAATTCATTCAGGAGAAAGGAAGTCCTCCCGTTCCTCTTCACCAACTCCATGCTATAGTGAAATTAGCAGAATGGTAATATTAGATTGAGCTTACAGAATCGTTATTAGACTCCGGATTCACTTATCCACGTTAAATACAACCTTATTTTTCTCTTTTGTAGTCTCCTAGTAGTTTGGAAACCTTACAAAAACACATCAAATGGATCCGGCAAAACATTCCACAACTGTTTTGGAACTCGCTGATCAGAAATTATGAACAAATCAAGCAATTTGAAAAATTTCAGAGCACAGGTGACCACTTCAACGGGGACTGGAGGGCCTTTTCTGCCATTCACTACGCAGCTATCACAACAGCTTCCAAATTTATGTCGACAATTGGAACTTTCTATGATGATCGCACTAGCTCCAGTGATTCCCATAGTAGCAGTACCAGTGACGACAAAAGAAAGGGGCGATGTGCTTGTATCAAGTTCCTACAAAAAACAATGTCCGGTATTTTACTGGTGGCTAAAGAACAGAAAGCCTTGCCGATTAAAGCAATCGATGATTTGCTTGATAAATACTATGAGCTTGGTTTCAGAGCATCTTTCAAACTTATCGATGTGGATGTAACCGCTCCGTCGTCCCCATCTAATGTAGACTCGTCTCATTCATTCTCTTCATTGTCAAAGGGAGAAAAGGAAGAAGCAGCAACCAATGCCAATTATAATAGCAATAATTGCTCCGGATGCTTAGAGCTTAATTGTATTTGCACCAAAATCGCGAAACATTTCGAAGAGGGCAACATGTGAGTTCTTTTTCTTTTACTGAGATGATATGGTAGATTATTGACTTTTCAGTGTAAGTAACTGTTTTTTTGCAATTGTCTAGAGCTATAATAGGCCTTGGTCTTCGCGAGGAGTTGGCTGGTCCAAGATTGTATCTATCAATGAAGCGAGCTATGCAGGTCATGTTATCTAAACTTTCGACCACTGATAATGTTGAAATGTCCAATTTAAAGGATTTGGAGCAGGTAAATGCACTGTTCTTAATTTGATTTCGGCTTATTGTTATAGATTTTCTTGTGCCTAATTATTGTAGTGGCTGAAAGGTCGGTTTGATGTGTGGGTTAACGCTATATACCCAAGGCTGAAAGAAGAAAGTGTGTCTGCGTCCGAGCTTCAACTAATCCATGAAGGGATGATGAAAGACTTAAAGGCCATGTTGTTAGAGCAGTATGGAAAGACTATCATCAAGGATTTATTTTCAGTCATAATTGGTAATTAAACAACAATTAAGACCGTCTGTATGTAATTTTTCATCATGCCTTTATTAGAGTTTCCGGACTCCAAGCCATTACTGGATGATCTGAAATCTTGTATGAAGGAAGTCAACCTTAGAAATTTTTTGGTCTCAGATTTGAAATCAACGCTGGAAAGAAGACTACTGAATGCAGCAGTGAATACTACTGAAGTACTTGAAGCTTATATTTCTACAGTAAGAGCCTTAAAATACGTAGACCCATCAGGAATATTAGTTCAATTGGTGACACCACCTGTCAGGTACCCTCACGTTTGTTTGAACACTGTCACTTTACCAATCCTAATCTTGACTTTCCTTGTTTTGCAGAGAGTATCTCAAGCATCGCGAGGAAACTGTCAGAGTAATCTTGATAAGTCTCACAGAAGAAACAGGAGAATTGTCGGAAGAGCTGACGAGGAATCCTGTAAACTCGGAGAGAACTGCTAAGCAAACGCTAGCTCAATATTTGGCATGGGAACCAGGTTTGTAATTATTACTTACATTATTATAACTGGCCTTCCCTAATGATAATTTGTTTATTTAGATCCTATCGATGTGCCTAAAGATAAACAAAACTTGAGAAACTCTGATCTTATTGAAGCTATGGTGTCGATTTATGGTTCTAAAACCGTTTTTATCGATGAGTATAGAGCTTTGTTGGCGGACAGGCTACTGAGAATGCCCAAGCCTGGTTCAATAACTCGTGAAATCAAGTGCTTAGAGTTACTCAAGTTAAGGTAAGGAAATACTGTTATGGTGACAATTTTAAAGAAATGACTTGCATAGAAAAACGTCTCTTACAAACTTCTTTAGGTTTGGGGAATCGGACCTACAAAAATGTGAGGTCATGTTGAAAGATGTTGGCGATTCACAAAGACTAAACACTCGATTTTATGAAGATGAAGGAGCAATGCTAGTTGAGGAGGTTTGCTTAAATTAGCCTCTCTTAATTTTTTTATCCCTTGAGAATTAATAAGGAGATATTCACTTTACAGAAGGTCCAAGTGACTGCTCTGGTGGTTTCAGCCCAATTCTGGCCTTCCTTCAAACCAGAAGAACTGACACTTCCAGGCCCAATCGACACAGCAATGAAAGCATATACCAAAGCTTTCGAAATGATCAAAGGAAACCGAACGTTGGAATGGTTTAAACACATTGGAACCGTTCAACTAGAAATAGAACACGAAGGCACAGTGGTGTCCTACTCAGTTGCACCAGTTTATGCCACGATTATCTATCATTTCGAGCAAAAACGTAAGTATTTCTCTGATATGTATGGAAGTGTGCAATAGTGCCTGATTATTTTTTTATAATTTGGTTTCCTGTAGCTAGATGGACCCTACAAGAATTATCATCAGCTATTGGAAGAAGCAAGGCTTTTGTAGCCAATCGTATTGGGTTCTGGGTATCTAAGGTAGGAAGCGAAATCAAAATGCTAAGTGAAATGTTCCATGACAATAATGAAGTCGATTTGATTTGTTTTGTATAGGGATTGCTACTCAATGTAGGAGAAGAAACGTATGCATTGACAGACAGTATTGGCTCTCCTGGGGCAACTTCGTCAGCTCAGGCCACATCCTATTTGGAGGAAATTGATAATGAAAGTCCCATGACTTCCACGTCTTCCCAAAGAGCTACAGAACTTCAAGTGTTCTGGTCGTACATTGAAGCAATGCTTACCAACTTGGAGTCACTCCCTCTTTCTCGGATTCACTCAATGCTCAAACTCTTTGCTACTGTCGAATGCAGTTCTGATGATTTGCAAAGATTTCTTGACGAGAAAGTGTCGCAAAATTTGTTAATTTATTCGGCAGGACAATATCAGCTACCCAAATAAGGGACATCAATTGAGACTGTGAATTTTTGGCAGTTCCTAAATTGTTCATTTGTTGACTGTTTCATTTGTGAGTAGTAGTAGTAATTGTTCTACATTGTCATACAGAAATTGCTCAACTTTTAGTATTGCTGAATTAGTAATAAAAACGTCCGGTTTATAACACATTGTCAACCGCTTTAAACAGATCATTGGAAAAAATGCATTAGAGGGTTTATTGCAAAAGCAACACCAAGCCAAACTGGCAATGCAATTTTATGTAACACGCCGTAATTGTACGCTGAGCTTCCTGTACTGCAATTGCAATAACTACGGTCATGGTGAAAAAATGTGTTGACAATAGGAGCTTACATTAAACTTACCAAATACATGTAACACAAGGGCGTAAATGAGGTTCAAATGTCGTGTCATTAATTATGATAATGCAACATTGAACATGAAAAAATTTGGCCCACTTGCTGTTTCAAATCAAAGTTGAGCCAACAATGCAATAGTCATTCATTCACTGATGTCTGTGCAATTTTAAGTTGAAACAAAAAGTAGTCATTTAAATTAATTATCGACAATTTACATTTGATCTATATTGCAATATAAGTATTCCACTTGAAAGTTCAGTGTGGTTTTGAATGTAATTCGCATCTTTCGTACCGCTCCAATAACTTTTAACAACAACTTATCATAATTCACGTTTCATAAGGAACAAGACATAAATGGTGAGCCCTGTATAGTTAGTTAAATACGCTGGGTCACAAGAATCGCACAGTCGCGAATTAATGACAAAAAATTGAACGCAAGAACGGAATGAGACTGCGAGAAGCCTCTTTCTTGGCAAGCCTCACAATCACAATCGTGCTAATCCAGGGAGCAAAACAGACGCTTTTCTAAACTTGACTTGCGAAGATGTCCTTGGACATTTGGGACAAAGCAGCTTGAGAATCAGAAGCCTCTGAAATTAATCACAGTCCCCAAGTGTTGTTGAAGATGTGTCAAAGGCTAGTGGAAAATGAGATTTCTCATTTTACCCCATTCCTTTCTGCTGCTTGTGGTCACCCACACTTTATCGGTTGGGTGTAGTTTGTGTAAAGAGGAACTGGACAGAGGATCCAACAATCAATTGTAAATGTCCAGTGTTTTATGTAAAGTGTGGATAACGTCTAATTTGGTGCTATTTAATTTACAGTATTCCTTTTTGTGCTGAAAAAGCTGAAAGGTTTATCAATGGTGTACACAAAAGACCGACCCCTTTCAGTCCGGGGCACCCGGAGAAACTGCTTCCCCCATGGACCAACATTTCCAAAGCCATTCAAGGTCAACAATTTGCCATGGATAACTTAGCGGGGATAGTGCAAGCTTACATGTTTGGAATTTTGTCCATTTTGTCAAATCCACAAATTAGCCAGACACTCTTGGCCACAGGTATTCTAATTTTTAATGTCCAGATTAAAGAAAGAAAATAATTGTTTGCAACCGTAGGCAATTCGGATACAGGGTACAAGGCAAGTCGAAGGTATGCTGCCACGATTGTCCAAGTAGCACTCTGGATGAGACGACCACTATCCAAAGATCCTCACGAAAATTGGATATTGACATCCATTTCAAACGTTAGGGTACTTCATAACAATGCTTCTCTCCGATTGACGCTGAATAATTTCCACAATAAATCCAAGTCAGTGACAAGAAAGCCTCGCTTCACTAAAATGTGGACTGCTTTTGAAGACGACTTACGGAAGTCTGCAATTCCACAACAACACAGAAATTACTCAGATCCATCCAAATTTTCAAATGCATTTTCGACTACACATCCCATGAATCAATTTACTTTAGCCATGACTCAATGGGCCTTTCTTGGTCCCGTCATGATGAATCCAGTTGCCCTGAATGTGTACAATACCAGCCAAGAAGGTTTGCTTGCTTTTGCCCATTTGTGGGCAGTTTTGGGGCACGCAATGGGGCTGGAAGATGAATTCAATTTGGGACTGAAATCAAATCTGACAGAAATTAAAAAATTGGACGTGAGTTTCTTCAAGCTCTACATTCTTCCAGCCTTGTATAACCTTGACGAGGAAACTAAGTTTTTGATGGAAGCATTCATAAACGTGAGTCAAATTAAGTCTATGACTGTGAGACAACAATGCTCAGCCTGCTTTGGTTTCCTAGGGTGCTGGTGGCATAATTATTGGACTCGATCCGGAATATTTGATCAGAGGGATATTGAGAGACGTTGTGGGGATAGAGCCAAGTAAAGTGAACCTAAGACAGGGATTGTATGGTTCGATGGTGGACATCGTGGTAGGGCCCTGGGGTCCACGACTGATTCATTTTCTTTTTCCCAAATGGGACATGATCTCTTCCCCCGTTATGAGCCTGTACCACTTTATCATAGGATTTCTTCACTTTGGTACTAAATACAGTTCCGATGAGAGCATTGCGAAAAATTGCTTCTACTATCATTGACATTATTGAGACGGTCTCAATTTCAAATATTACAATAATGTCTCATCATTCGTAGTGTCTTTAATTTCTATGGTATCACTTCCGTTCTACATGTATGTGACCTTGCCTTAAATCCAATTTGTACACAAATGCCATACATTAAAATATTTATGTAACAACCGAATCTGAATAATAAATAATTAATATTGGATGCACTCTATATGACGAGGACTACAGATAATTAAAGAATAACCACTCAATTTCCTAAATATAGCAGACATAGGTGACTTAATTAGTAGTAAATATTACACTACAACGAAGCCTACAGGTAGATTAACGAAATTCGGGGCCGATGACACGGAAATGGTAATTCATGACGCCACGAGTCACCTTAAGGTATCAGGCGTAAACATGAATCTACTCACCAACAAACAAACAAACAACCAACCCATATAAGTAGTTATTATTTACTTGAACTGAATCTATTCGATTGAATTAAACATTTAACCCAACAAGAATGAAAATAATCAGCTACGTGACTTCTCTATTTCAATAATAATAAAGAAGACAACATTGTGAATGTGAAAACCACCATCATTTTAGTTTCAACTGTTGTCGCATAAAGGAATCCTAGTTGACGTATTTTTTTGTAATATCATAGCTGAAGCAAATAGGAAATAGGTACTTTTTAGCAAAGTTTGTTCCACAAACTTTCAACTCAAAATGTCAAAGACTGCCGTATTAATTACGTTTTTGATTCCACTGCTAATTCCGGTAAGTCGTAGTAGCATAAAATTGACAAGGTTTGCTATCTTCAAGGACGGCTTTCTCACTTTGTCCCATAAACTTTTAGATCATCCGATCATCCCCTGTTCCAACTTTTAGCAAGACGACATTGCAGGAAAAATCAACCTGTGAGACAAACTTTACCTCCGTCGTAGCCCCAAACGCGAAGGACAACTCTTTACAGTGCTACATTTGTGGAGATTTTTCTGTCAACAAGTGTAAAGAAGTGTGCACTTCGATGGAGTTCGAATGCTTCAAATGTGAAAAGTGCAGTTGCGACTGTGCGAACAAAGTATGCTGAGAATTGTTTTTACTTGGTTTAAAATGTGTTCAGCTTTTGCATTTTGTTAGACTTTACTGTAGTAGGTTGTTTGTATATCTTATCGTAATAATTAGTTTTTTATGTGTCAATAAATCCAGTCGCTGGACGCTAAGGAGCTTCTTACGAGTCTCGTATAAGTCTAATTGTTTCCATTACCTTTGAAACCATAGCAGAGTAGATATTTTTCTATGGCAAGCCTCAGCATATTGCAACAAAAGGTGTGAACATTTCCAAAGGAGTATTCTTCATTATCGACAGGGTCATATCTGTCCGCATCATCCTAGAGGAGGGCCTCAGAAAAGGCTACATTGTTATCACCCAACGCCTCTTTGTAAGATGGTCCTTTGTCAGAGACATGTCAAAATTGGGCCAGATTATTATTGACTGGTTATACTTGTCCCTTTACCTAACTTATATATATACGTATATTGGATGGAATTCATTATAGGTACGAGATGAGCAGAACCATCGTCCTCAAGAGACGTATAATGAGGTTGAGCGACGTACATATTGGCAGTAAACTAAAAACATGGAAATGAAATGGTTCCCCAAAACGTCTTTTAAATTGACTTACGGCAGGAGGTTGATCGCGTCGCCAGATATCCCAAGTAATGTTCCGTGAGAAGTCGTGCCTGTGAAATGAAGTTCATAACCATATCGACCT
>JAQIWU010003017.1:0-10578 GCA_034696445.1 Isotomiella minor
GCTATTGCCATAAAATTGGGTTTGTCGCAGTTTCCATTTTCCTTGTGGCAGGTAAGGTCATGTCAACATGGACTTTCCTTCATTTCTTTTACAATTGTATGGTTCTGGTTATAGAATGTGGACAATTAGAGAAGAAGTTACCAGCAAACCCAATAGCGCAGTGCAACAAGAACAGTAAACTTTCATGTGCAGAATCGGAATTACTGTTGGCCATGTCACAAGAAAATGAGAGACTCGAAACTGGCAGCGAGGAAGCTAATAATGGCACGGGTCACAAACCTAATCATCGTACAAATTTGTATAAGCTCATGGGTATTATCTCTTATTTACTACAGCAACAGTACAAACCAAGTCCAACCTGTGGGTGGAATTGAACCACTTGAAAGACGAAACTTGGAAATTTGGATCTGTATTAGGAAAATTCGTGGTGGACAAAGCGATGATGGAAAAGGGAAGAAAGACGAGGGAACAAAGGGTGCTGGAAACCCTTTCTCGTAAGCTTCTAAACAAGGACAAAGAAAATAAAGATCCGCTGGACAGGAGTGTGATTGAATGGTTGGGAAGACTAATAGGAAAGGAAGGACTCACCCTTGGAGTAAGAAATTCATTAAAATAATACCTGCGTAAATGACACATCACCGTAAAAAAACTACTGATTGACCACAGGAATTCCTTAGAGATTATCAAATTGACGTTCTCTACGATGTCATATTCCTGTTCATGAAGTGGCTGTTTATGTTGTATGCAGGCACTATTATTCCATAAAATAAAGCTCAAGTTCAAAGTTGTGATATGCCTGTTTTAATTGAAGTTAGCACATCTAGTATCATACGCACAACTTTCTCTTAGATATGTTTTCTCCAATGACAAGACTTTCTGCACACGCATATTTCCTTGGCTTTGTTTCCGGTTAATTTAGTCTCCTTTCCCACGTTTCATTTTGCGCTTTATAGAATTATTGTATGGATGAAAGACCATGCGTGTCCTCCACCCTTCCCTTCTCATCATTCGGTTTCGGTTCGGTTGGGAAGAGACAGAGAGTTGAAGCTTTACGTACCTGCCTTAAGAAGAAACGTCATACACTTACTACCAACCAAGCAGCCTACCTATCTGACATGAACCGCGGTCTCGGAGAAAAGTAAGTGGGTAGAAGAAAGCAGGGTGGTAAAAGCTACCGAGTCTCATTGTGAGTCTTTGAGATCAATAGTTGAGCATGGACTTTCTTAGCTCGATCAGTCCATAGTCAAAGTTGGGAGGAGATACTTTTACTTCTCGCAACGCAACGCAACCTTCATAACGTACTCCTTCCTACCCACTCGGCTTTACTTTTACTACAACCTACGTGCATTTCAAAATACCACTGCTTTCACCACCTCATTCGAAGGGAATGGTTGGCACATATTTAAGTTTTTCAGTTATCCTTGCTACCAAATTCTAGCATCCTACAACTGTGACAAAACTGGTCGAAAGTGTGTGTGTCGTTAACAAATTAAGTTGGTTGTGTTTGCATATTGCTCGCCACTCCAGTCCTGAAGATTAAGTCATGATTTAGAGATTTAGCAGACTGGTTTGAGAGCGAAGGAAGAAGCCGTTTCATCAAAAATTGGAAGTCAGAAAGATACCAAAAAACCATAGAAGAGAAAGTTAAATCAAATCAAGACAAGATGCAGCCTCCTCCAACGAGAAAGGTAACTCAAAGAAAGGAGGGTAACCCATTGACCTGCTTTAGCATTCTTATCATAACGCATTATTATTTAGTAACTTTCCTTCCGCAAAACCATGAATTGTCAGTAAGGAAACTCTTACAACTTTCTCGCATTGTGTTTCTGTTATAGTACAATTATCCATCCATTGTGTTTCAAAGTATAACACCAGGGAAGAGAGAGTTGCGTTCTACTTCTGATGTGCCTAACTTTTAAGTCTGCTCAGTTTCACTTTACATTTCACCCAATCTGTCAAAAAGTTTCTCAAATTTCTGCCAAAACATTATCCATCACTTCCTCGTTCGATGAACGATTGAGTTAGGGGCGGATTTGATTCTATATAGAACGTGTGTAGTAACTAACAATAACTCTTGAAGATGAGCATGGTAAACTAAATTTGCATTTTATTTTATGCCAACTCCCCTCAATTTCGTTTATATTTTGTAGGGTCCGTACTTGAAGGTGCTGTCGAATGTGCATAAGGAGCAACTTGCACGTCTGCAGGCGAAAAATCAACACGAGTGTGACCTTTTGGAAGATATCAAGTAACTCCATACATAACACCCGTGCGATTTTTTTGCATCTTCTGTAATCCTTAAAAATTTCAGGAGTTTCACCAAGCAAAGGTCAGCAATTGAAAAGAGTTACGCAGAGGTGAGTGAGTTTGACCTTACAATGAATAACCATCTCAACAAGTTGTCATCATTCGTTTTATTTTATTTCAGGCGTTGTTGAAGATATCCAATGCGTACCTTAACAAAAAGATCCCATCCATTCCTGACTTGCGGGATGAAGATGGCGAAGAGCAGTGGTAAGTGATGAGAATAGACTTGACCTTCCTTCAGTTCATACCACCGACTTTGAATGAACATATTTTTTATCACGTCATATAGGAACGTGTGGAACGTCTGGCGGACGGTGCTGGAGGAAAATGAGAAATTGGGCAAGGCGAGGCTGGCCGCAGTGGAAGTATTTCAACAGCAAATTACGGATGATGCAAAAGTCATCCGGCAAATCAAGCTAGCTTCCAGTAAAAAGTTTCTTGACCAACTTTCGGTAATCCAGAGAGAAGTGCAGTACAGCGTGGCAGAGTTGGACAGAACTAAAAAGGGTTACTTTGAGGAAGAGCATCTTGCGCACGACATTCGAGACAAGGCACGCGATGTCGAAGAAAAGTAAGTTAGTGCAGTCTTGGCATACTTTCAGTATTGAATTGTTCCATCTTTAGACAATATGAAAGCAACTGACTCGACTTCATACCTTATTCATGCATGACAAGGCTATTAATTTGGTCGATTATCTATTGTGGGTTGGTCTAAAATTACAACACCCAAAAATAATTGCAATAGATGCACACACTCTTGTGTACTTTCTCCATTTTCTTTATCTCAGATGTTAACACATGCCGTTAGAAACAGTTGCAGTTACACCTTTCACTCACTCGTAACTGCTAATTGTTGCTGACATTATTTGATACCATTGCATGAAATGATGACTCCTTTAGACTTAAACTTACTTTGCTTGATTTAGGATGAAGAAAAAGAAGGGCTCCATCTTCTCATCATTGACTGCGTTGAAGAGGGAAAGCGTGAAGGTACGTTTTTGGTCATCGTTGATTACTATTAGCAGCAGCATCTCAAGGTATTAGCATTAAACAGCAAAATAGGAGAAAGACCAAGGATGGTTAATGGTGGACAAAGGTTGCTTTTTAACCTAGCAGATTGCCCCAGAATTCATTCAGTATCCAACAACAAAATATAAATATAACAACGTTGTGTTCTTTGTTACATTTTCAACTTTTCTTTCCTTCTTCCTGTCACCCTCTCTGAATCTGTGAACCTTTTGTATGTTGTGTTTGTTCAATTCCAAATCAAACCATTGTTTTTATCTACCTGCAACAAAAGTGTCATGTTTACGTGTATGACTTTCTTTCACAAGCGCATTTGCTGAATGGCTACAAAACTTTTTCGTTTTGTTAATGTCCTCTTTTCACTCCATCCTTTTCATGGTAGAAACGTTAAATAGATCGTTAGTTTGAGGCATATAATGCTGCTGAGATGAGACTAGATACTTAGATGAGATGAATGTAGCAAATGAGAAAGTGTCTAATTTTCGGGCGAATGGAAACTGAACTGAATGAATTTTACTGACAGAAAACCAAGGGAAAGGAAGAGCTGCTTCAAAAAGTATTGAACCCAAACTTTCTAAAAATTTTGCTTCTAAACATAAATGCGCATATAATTCTTTTCTTAAGCATGTTGTGCTCGCAGTACAAAAGCAATTAACCTTTAACACTAACCACGCTTATGCAATGTCGTGTAATTAATTATAAAGTAATGGTCGTGTAAGTAAAGCAAAATGTAAGTCTATAGAAAGTAATTGCTCGCTTGTTTGATACCAATGTGTCTATTCTACAATGATAGTGAGGTGAATGCTTTCTTTCACTCCTACTGACTCGAATTTTGAATTGAGTTTCTTGAAGAGTCGTGGAGAAAGTAAACTCAATTGAAGTCACCTTTGCACTTGCCTTGTGTAACCGAGAGCAAATTGAATGTCATTATGGCTTCGGTTTTTCGCCCTGATACTTTTGACTGGACGACGAGCCGCAGTCAGTCGAGGTTTCTTTGAGTGGAATTGAATTAGGGACAGAGAAACCAAACAAGTCAAAGTGAATTGGTTGGCATCAATTTCTCTCCCGACTGCTACTAGTTCGATTGATGGGTGTCATCTTATATTCATCGGTACAACACACTAGATTTCCATGCTTCACAAGCATCAGGCAGGTTTAGTCAAGTGAACCACTTAAAGATTTAATTACTCTCGTTGTTCCAGAATGAATCAAGAAGACCATAAAGGAGAGAAAGTGAGACTTTCACCTATCCTTAGTTAGTGTCTTGAGTCTCGATCGATTTTGGTAGTATCCTTGATCACATTTTCCCAATAACAAGTAGTATTTTGGTCCTATCGTCACCTTGTCGTCGTATAAATTGTCTTTTGAACAGCAGTCAATAGGAGTGCTAGATCATGTAGCTTTGGTACTCTCGATGTGGTACTGGCCGTTGTGATGAATGCATTTTAGTAGCCATAAGAGTCTTGTTTCCCTTATCAAAAGTAAACGCAAGATTCTCATACGATTGCTTGAACATTTTAATGATTAGCAGCAGCAAAGTACAAATTATTGTGTATCTTCATTACGTATTGGCTTCTTCTTAAATTTGTATTGTGTGAGCGTGTACCTTATGCAATAGCAACTAGACAGATTTTTTCATCCATATTTACAGGTCTCCTCGAAGAAGGAAGTGTGTGAAGAAAAGTCTACCGGAGCAAGAAATGATTATCTGATTGCTCTCGCCATTGCTAATGCCCACCAAGACCATTATTACAATGTAGACCTGGACAGCACTCTTCGTGTAAGTTGTGTAGTTGTGATCAACAGTTAAAGTTAACGAGTCTAATCCATTTGCATTTCATGACTTTCCACACATAGTGCTTGGAGAATGACGTGTACTCTAAACTTCAGGAGTATTTAACCGTGCTAAGTCGCACAGAACTATTGACATGTTCCGCAGCACAGAATTCCTTCTCTAAAATTCGTGACCAAGCTCAAATGGTGAGTAAAATTGTCAACCCCAGCAAAGACTCTTCCCCCTGTCTGACCCACCCTTGTTGTTCATTTTTAACAGTTATCAAGGGAGTACAATGTAATGTGCTGTGTGCAATACTATCCAGTCTTGAAGCAGCATATCCGCTACCCCTTTGAGCCGTGCGACGGGGACAACTGCACAAAAATCACGTGTGACCACGGAGCAGCTTCCATTTTGTCTCGGGAGGCAAAGCGATGGGCAAATAAAATAGGAAAAGAAGTAAAAACGGCAAGAGAAAGTCAAAAGAAGGTGACATTTTTCCTACAGTTGAAAGACGCTGGCAATAAGGTACTTATTTACATAAAGACTGTCACGATGAGTACAGATTGAAATACAAATGTTTTAATGGTAACAGTCGGATCCGGAGGATGCAAACGGACCAGATTTAGACACAAAAATAGAAGAGTTAAGAGACATAATGCGAAGGGCAATGGCAGAAAAGGCCAAGGCAGAGGGTGTCATTGAGTGCTTGAGAGATGGCGACGTCAATGTGGATGAATGGATGCAGAATATTGAAAGTCTTTCCACCCAAGGTCTGGGTCGGACTGGCAGCTCCGCATCTGTAAAAACAGAAGACCCTAGAGTAAGTCCCCATTAAAACTAAGATTGCAGAAGAGGATTTTAATACAATTTTTGTGAATCCCATAGAGACCACCCATAGAAACTTATTACGACAGCGACGCTAACGACGACAACAGGGAGGTAGAGACATCCTCAGCAGAGCCCCCCGAACGTGAAGACGACATAGAAGGTAGTCTTCACAGTGTGAATGACTTCTCTTCACGATTGTCTTTTGATGATGTAGCACAAATCGAAACTGAGAGAAAAAAGATTGAAGCGTTGTCGGCCACCTGGGACGACCCCACAGAAGTAGATTGGGGTGACGTAAATGCAGAAGCTCCAGAAGAGGCCGTGAGTTCTTCACCCCCTGACGTGACTGTGGACACTGGACAGTCCTGGACCAATGAGGGGCCAATGGAACCTGTTGGGGTTAAATGCGTCGCCATTTACACCTACTCAGTAAGGTTTTTACACTGAATAAGTTAGGGGCACTGTGACACATTGAATTGATATTGTAGGCTGCCAACCCAGATGAACTCAGCATTGTGGAGAATGAGCACTTGGAACTCTTGGGAGAGGCCGATGAAGAGAGTGGGTGGGTGAGGGCTAGAAATTACAAAGGCGAGGAAGGATACGTACCCCAGAATTACGTGGAAATTGAAGCAGAAGGAGAGGAAGAAGGAAACACCTCGGCATCAGGTTTCCCACTTCAACCACAAATATCCTTCTCTTCCGTGGACTATCATGTACAGCCGACTACTGGTGTGGACGTTCCAGAGTTGCCAGAGGAGACAAAGACAAAGTCCGGCATGTTGGCCAACGGTTACCTGGATCAGAACGAGGACGAGAATCAAAACCTCCCCCAACAAGAGGGCACCCCTACAGTTCCTACCTCAGTGTCATCTGGATTAACCACTCCTTTCATAAATGAATTACGAGCTGGAGGTTGTACACTTTTTTTTAACCTTGACCTTTTCTAACTTTAATAAATTGTCTTTTTTTCAGATGGCGGAGACTTTTGTCGAGCGTTGTACGACTACGAAGCGACCACCCCAGAGGAACTGTCTTTCTACGAAGGACAAATCATCAAGGTTTTACGCCGGGTAACAATACAAAGCATTGTTGTGAGCAGTAGTAAAAATGCCTTAAATATAGGACGATGATGGGTGGTGGGAAGGAGAATTTGACGGAATCACGGGCGTTTTCCCCGAAATAGTCGTGGAGGAATGTCGTTGGGATGGAGAGCCGCTTTCTCCAATGGTGAAAGTTGACATTACCTTGAATATCAGTCTTAAATCACAACCACTTGATGTGATATGTAGGACGAGGACGATGAAGGGGATGAAGAGGAAGGGTCCGAGTCAGGAATTCAACCACCATGCTACACTCCTCCAGAAATCCCAGCCCATCTCCTTCCTCCTGAGAATATCGTTGTTACACAGCCGACACCGGACATAGGACACACTACTCCGGAGATAAGCGTGGACGTGCCGGCACATCAAGACGAGACGGAAAAGGAGAAATCCGCGGCTGACGAGGAGACAAGCAAGCCTCCGCAGCCACCCCCACCCCCGCCAATGATAGTCACAGGTACGCTTTCACTTACTTGCGCGCAGCGTTAAGTACTTTGTCGTTTTGTTTGGACTCTTGTCACTCTTTACCTCAAAGGCAGATGGTTATATAGTCAGTAGTGGTAGTTGGCTAGTTAGGACTGCGTATCCCAATTTTTTTATTTTGTTTGTAACTTGCTATGAGTATAGCTTCTTCATCCACACCTTGGGCTTCCGGTTTCGAAATGGAGCTAAGTGGAGATAGACAACTGCAGTATAACGCTCACTTGGCAGACTTGAAAGAGCCTGACATTGTGGTGAACGAAATGCCAGGTGAAAGAAAAATACAATACATACAAAAATTGCAGGAAATGTTCCTTGACACAATCTTCCACTTACCTCACTCACTTTCTCTATACTTTCTCTGTCTCTCTTGCACTACCACTACCACTTACTTTGCTATACCTTCTTTCTTACGGCTTTCTTCATGACATGTCTGTCACCACTGCCCTTAAACTTGTTCTACTATTGTTCATGCTCTTGTAACCATCTCTGCTTCACCTCTCTCTCTCTCTCTAATTACTAATTATTATGACCACTCACTCACTCATCGTTGTTGTTGAGCAAGTGTGCGAGTTATGTGCATACTTCATCATAATCTAAAAGGACTTGTGTTAGTTCTTCTGAGTTGTGCATAATGACGCATTTAACTCCGTAATTCCTTGCTGTAGTGACTACATGCATTTTCAAAGAGGTCCGTAGTTTGAATTGAATGTGCTTCTCTCTTGCAGACATCACTGTGACCGTGGAACCTGACGAAGATGAAACGGACTATGGAGAGTCGTCACAGGTCAACAAGAGTCAATAGGTCCTCTTAACTGTGTAATAATAACTTTCTTTAATTCACCTTTTAGGCGGGTTCGGGTCTGGACGTGGCTCAGATTGTCATAACTGCAGCGACTCCAATGACTGATGATCACAAGCCCTTGCCTGGGGAACAAGGGGCTCGGGGAGAAGGAGGTGAAGAAGAGTCTGGGGGAAGTGAGCCTTCGCCAGTCGCAGAGAGCACAGACGTTGTAGACTCGAATTCAAACGTCCAACGCGTTGAGCTGGAAGAAGAGGATGAGGAAATGGAGACGTCCCCACCTCCTCCTCAGAAGTCAGTATTTGACGAACTGGAGGAGGAAGAGGAGGAGGAAAATCGTCAAAAGCAGGAGGATTCAAAACAGGGAAAGGTGGAACCTGAAGGTGGTTCCGAGGAGGAAGAAGGAGGAGGAGGGTGGGCAGCTTTCGAGGACAATTTTCCCAAAGACCTCGACTCATCGTCACTTCCTCGAGTAGTAGAAGTAGAAGTAAAAGACTCGTCGTCAAAACCTAGTGAGCAAGCACAGTCGCAGCAAAAGACTAGTTTAGAAATTGAAGAGAGCGTTGAGAAGACGCGAATATCACTCGGTGAAAGTAACGAGAGTCCAGTGACGCCGGAAGAACTGGACGTGCAAAATCTAGCTAAACTAGAATCACTAAAAGAGTCGGATGCGTAGGTCAAGTAAACTGTCACCGTCATTGGAAGTTTATAAATGAGCATATAGTCAGCAACGTAGTCACTTTTAGAGGATGAGTAGAGGTACTTAACTTCCTTTTGTCGGATAAGTAATAAGTACTGTGTCTTACACCCATGCACTATCATGTCATCGTCAAAATTAATCTGGGGCATTAAAATACAAGTTTTATTTTTTATCTATACGAGTAAGCTATAGAATTTGTAAAAACTAAAGCTCTAAAGTTGAGGCTATACGACAGGTTTCTTCAATTCCAAAGAAGAAGCGAGTTTCATTCTTCCACGGTTTTCCATCTACCTGTCGGATTCTAGATTCCACACAGACTATGATAACGGATGGGGCATTTTGCGTTTCATCCGAAATATTTTTCGATGGAGTCCTTCAAATTACAAGTACATGATGAACCCCTATAAAGACGCTAAGTAAGGACACGACTAAAGTAACATGTATAAGCAGTAAACAATTAGGGATTATATAACATTCCTTCCTATAATAATTAGTCATGTAATTGTCAGTAAAGTCACACAGCCTTATATACTACTCACTTGTAGAGCAATATAGCTCAAATGTCGCACTAAAATGATTGATTAAACTGTAAATACCTTCATAAGTCACAATAACCTTGTTAGCAATATAGCCCTATCATATTCCTCTTGAGGAGTTCCAGCCTCACACACACTGTTTCATTATAAATATACGTAGCTCACAATAATTATCTCTGACTTCACGTTTCTGTCTGTTTTTCATCAGTCAGAGAAGTGAAGAAACTTAAGTAGTCAAGAAAATAAGGAAGTCTCGCTTTGAACTATAATGAAATGAAATGAACAACTTACGTCGCCAACATGAATGAAATTAACATAGTTATGTTCACTGTAACTGATTGTCAGGATAAGAATATATTACATTTGACGTAAGGACAGTAATAAGAGTAACTAACAGGCTTTGCTTGGGTACCTTATATCATTTATTATCAGTCAGACCTTCATCTCATCTCGTACGCCAACGTACCTTGTTTGGAAAATCGCTGCTCTTATATAATCAGTCGCACCTTACATAGAAAACGTACTAAAGAAGAGTATAAACTTACCTACTATGATCACATAAAAATGACAGCAGATGCATACTTTGATAAAGGTGGTGAAAGCTTATGTTAAGCTCAACTTTTATGAGCATAATGCAACTGGCAAATTGATCAAGTTAATTTTACTCGCGTAATCAATGTGGAGAGTGTATTTTAACTAAAGAAAGCCGAGGATAAGAGTGTTCAAAAATACAAACTATCCTTCATACCTACGTGCAACAACAACCATCAAACAATCATCATTCATTAGCCAACGCAACAGTGAATATATCTAGAAGCAGTAGTGAACAAGCAAAACTTATTGTGAGTGAGAAAATTTATTTAGAAAGAAAGTTGGTTAGTGGTTGGCCACTTGGGTTGTATTTGCACGATAAAACCTAATGAACAACAATATTTTTGTAGAAAGGTGTAGCTTTAACCAAGCAGGCATTATTATTATTATTGATTATTAAGCTCACGTTGTAATTCGCGTATACCATC
>JAQIWU010003018.1:0-10575 GCA_034696445.1 Isotomiella minor
GCTTTTGCTCCACAGATGCAGTCGTGGGGAAGGCACACTTTCTGACCAAGGCGGAGGGATACTGCAATTCGGAATGAGTTGTCATCAAGTGTGGTACCGAGTGAAGGGCAAGGTAAGACTGTAAGCCAGCTCCCAGATTCTTTTTCTTTACTTGCTAACAATCTTGCTCTGTCTTCAATGGTGGGGGCAGATGAGATTAGGCAGGCTATCTTCTGTTCACACATTGTTCTATCCCAAAAGCTTTGACTTGATCGGAAGATGAGACAAGGGGCAGCGTAAAAAAGTAAGACCCGAGGTAAGATGAGTAGCATAGGTCTTCTAATTTCCGCAGTCCCAGTCCCCCTAGCTTCACCTTCAGACAGGCTTGATCCCAGGCAGTTGGGGGCAATTTGCAATTAATGATGTTTTCTAAATTGTCGTGGAGTATGTCATCGTAATGGGTCAGTGTCTCAAGATTTCTCCAAGTTGGGGACGTTCATAAAGTGTACATCAGTTTAGGTATCCCAAAAGAGTGTTTAAGAAGGTAGTAGGCACTTTGACTTTTCAGATGTCGAAGACGTTGGCACATTCTTTCCAATTCCTTTGTCTTCTTTTGCATGGTGGTTGGGATACCGGCATCTAAAAGAGGGGACCCAAGGAGAGAGAGTTCTTGGGGTAACATTTCCTTTATTCCTGGGGTGATTAGTGAGAAAGTATTGAGGATCCTTTGTCTTTCTTCTAATGAATCCGTGATGACAAATATTTCGCATTTAGAAGGGTTGAGTTCCAGTCCGAAATCAGGAGAAAGATCAATTATTCTTTTCAGATCGTTGAGGACAGTGTTAGGGTCCCCTCCAATAGTGGCGTCATCGACAAACCAAAGATTGAGTTCCGAAGTCACTGAATTGGTGATTGGAAGGGTTGTCCCACAATGAAGGGCGACTCCAATTGGGTCCCTTTGATGGATTCCTTGTTGGGATAGGATTGTCTTATCACCTTAGAGTAGCAATGAAGGAGAGGCGTAGGCTTGATGAATGAAAAGGGCGATTTCCGGAAAATCCTTATTCACAAATTCCAACATCTTAGAACGGTCGAGACTATTAAAGGCATTACGGTAGTCTAGCTTGATGAGTACTTTCGTTGATTCATGTTTGTGTTCCACAAAACTGCGACAAGTGTGGACCCCTGCTTCGGAACCTCCTTTCACGCCAAATCCCAACTGATGTGGACTTAATTGTGTTGATAATTTTTCGGAAATTTTACTGCAGCAAATTTTTGACAATAGTCGGCGTAGTGTGCATCCTACAGCTATCGGCCGCAATCCTCCATCCTTCTTCTTTAGTCCGCATAGACTCGCTCCGAAGAAAAAGGGACAGATTTCTGTAGGTAGTTTTCCAGCTACTGCGAAAGCGAAGAGAGTTTGAAGAGACACCACGAGTTTAGAGCTGGCGTCTCCAAGTTCCAGGGTTGTTAAATCCTTTAAGTGTTGTGGAGTCAGACCATCAAATCCACCAGCACTGCCATTTGGGAATGTCTTGATGGCATTTAAGACATCATTGATGGATGCAATTAAAGGAGTCATTGGAGGAACTGGGCTCGGGGCAAGAAAATCAGCCTTGTTTGGAGGGTGCTTATCCATTAGAAGTTTGTAGTTCAAGTCATCGAAAGGTGCGAGTGTATCATCGGAGGCCAACAGTTTGATAGCCCCCCGGACATCGCCACAGAATTTTTTCTTCAGCTTTAGAGGCTGCTACTTCATCAGGGGAACGCTTCGGTAACGTTTTCTTTGAAGGGTGTGGAGGAGGAAGTGATTCATTGCCCAAAAGTTGTTCAATTATTGACAATGGATCTTCCTTTACCATGTTTCTCCATTCCTCAATGTTGTGTTTTACTAGTGTTGTCAGTGATTTGTTCCTATTGTCCTTCTTTTTCTTCGGGGTTCGGAAGATTGCGTAAGGAAAGAGAAATAGTTTGTACCACGGCTTAAGGTCGTTGTTGTCTATGCAGCAGGCCTCAATGTTTTGTCTAAGTGTGTTAGCAGCCAGATAACGAGCTGCTTTGCGAATTCGTTTTAAGATCTTTTTGTTTCTCTTCAGTTTGGAGATGGATGAAATGAAGGCTTCTTTTGAAAAGATGGGTAGAGAATTGGATCCAAGATTTGGACTTGATAAGGTTTGAGTCCTGGGGCAGAGGGAGGGATTGGTGAGACGATCATCGGTACAAGCAGGACAGAACCAATTTTCATTAGGGTTAGGTATCTCAGCTAAGTCCACACAATGATGATGATACCATAACTCGCAACGGTCACAGCCTATCATGTCACCATCGTTAGGTATCGCTCCTTCCGTTATCCCACATGGAGGACAGGTCCATGAATGTAACGTAGAGAAGATGGGTTCTAGGATTGGAGCGTCGGACAGGTTATCAAGGTCGTGGATCTCATCAATGAAGAAAGGTTTCAAAAGTGGTGGAGGTTGATTTTGATCACTTGGTTCTGACTGCATGTTGTTTGCTGGAAAGTGTCTCAGCGTGCTCCGTTCCCTAATGTCCATGGTGTTAGCGTCAGGGGGCAAAGCAGGAAGACCAAGAGAGTCGTTGTTGAAGTTGTTCTCATTGTCCTGATCTCGACAATGTCCTGTCCTGTCCGGTAGTGTGCGTGCTTCCGGACTGAGGAAAGTGCTTCCCAGAGATGGTGGTGCAGGATCTTCCAGATCAAAGGACTCCGTATCATAGTTTGTCTCCATATTAGGGTGCGCCAAAGGTGGTGGGGGAGGGTCTGGAGGTCGTAACACATAATTATCAACTTGCCCCATTCTTCTTGTTGAAACTTGAGGACGCCACAGGGAGTTGAAACGGTTTGCTGGTAGTGGAGGCCCATTGTAAATCGGTTGATTGCGGATGTGTTCATTAACTTCATCCCATTCTGCATCTGTGAGGGGCGGTTTCTCTATGAGGTTTCTTTGTTTCTGGCTTCGGGTTAATGGCATTTTCGTGATTTGATTTGCATGGATACTTTATGTCTTAAGGAAAAAATTGCTCCGAATTTACTAAAAATTCTGACCCTATCGGGAGGTCGTTTAAAGTTGAAAATAAGATGGAAAGAAAGTGAGAGGGATTGAGAAAAGGTACTCAAAGTGTGCCCAAGAGTGTGGGTCACACTTGTGATGAAAAATTTTAAGGGGCAATCGACTTTCTTTATTAATTTTTTTAGAAAAACTAAGAGCAAAAAAGTGCGTCTATCTACTTGAGTCTGTAGTAGTCTGAATAGTTTTGAATCAACTTTGCCCCTGGACATTCTGGGGTGTTGGGGCGTTGTCTCAGGTCCTATTTAGGAATCTTAAAAGAAACAATCATAACGCCATTATATTAGGGACCATATAGCTTGGCAAAAACATCAGAAATCCCATAATTGCTGGCAATAAAGGTATGGAAAATTCCGTATGATCTGATCTCCAAATCTGTCTGACTCATAAGACTTAAGCACCCTTTCGTATTGTATCCATGGCCTCCAATATAACTCCAACGTGACTTCAAGAAATCCAGACGCTCCAAAAAGAATCACAACACTCAAAGTTTTTGCAACGAAAGCGAAAGTAATAAAGCACATTGCGGTGATGATGAAACAGGCATCATCATCTTCCAAATTCCCACTCCTGGGCGTGTCATCTCTACTTCTGGTCATAACGATAGGACTCTTACTCTCGTCCCCAGTTTTGGGAGAAGGTAGGGTGGTGGTCCAGAATCTATATTCTTGTGTGATGTACCGACCTTGATATTGTTTATAGAAAATTGCGACGTGGGGAACAATGACTGGAATCAGAGTGAGAATCCGTGGAAAGGAAGTTTGGCAATGAAAGGAGGGTCAACAACCTGCGGTACTACACAACAGTCTCATCCTACCCCAAACTTCACCTCATTTAACTTCTTGCAGAGGAAAAAGACGCATCGTGGGGTTGCTTCGTCGCCTTCGAAGCCCTGGGATGGCATGTGGGGATGACCCGTGGATGCATTGACAAGGCCCTTCCCTCTGGCGTTACCCCTGGAACCCAGTCTCCAAACTGTGCCCCCATCACGTACACTGGGAAACACGACAAGCCTGCCATGCTTTGCGTCTTCACCCCTTCCTTCCATGCCCAAGAATGCCACTCTCAAGGCGGAAGTCGCCAAGAAGTTTCAGAAAGATGTCGATTGTAAGCTCTCTTCTAAAGCCTTCGATGTTTCGTACTATAATGACTATCTATATTTCTGCAGTGTACTACGCCAAAGCTTCGGATGGTATGCTTTTTAATTAGTGGTTCCATTATCCATTAATAATCCATGTTTAATTATTTTTTACTTTTGTTAGAATGGGAGGGCAAGAACCAGAATACGGCACCAACGACGACTGCTCCTAGCATCCTCATCTTCTTCTTCACCACTGGACTCCTCTCCCTTGTCGTCACCTCCTCCTTCTGAACGTCACACACAACCAAAACATAACAACGGGGTCTAAAAAAAAAGTGATACCCACATCTCAAATTCACAGGCCTAAACAATTTTTTTTGGTCCTAGTCAAAAGAAAAATGCAAAACCAGAAACAATAAAGTCTAAACTCAAAACTTTACTTATGGAATTACAATCATGATGACGATGATGATGTAGCGTGTGACAATTTATTGGAGATTTTTTAGACCACGTCATACATAATTCATGTAGAGAGAGAGAAAGTGAAATTAATTAATTAATTTTACATATCATCATCATCATCACATTCATACCAAGCATATGGCTCCCTCAAAAAAGTGTACAAGTTTTTTTTGGTAGAGACAAAAGGAGAGATACATATTCTTCCCTCATTATTAATTAGCTTATTTTACCAATTAGTCTGGACAGTCTATATTTGTTTTTTTCAGCAATTAATTAGTCATCGACTTAACAAATCTATCCTCACTTAAAAAAATAATCAAAGCCACAAAAAACAATAAATACAAATACAAGATACATCCTTGACTGACTGGACAGGAAGTAGGTCAGTTGAAGTCAGATCGGTCAATTGCCAATTAACAAAAATGATGTCAAAGTTGGCACTAATCGATGTTATGTAGATTGTCATAATTTCACGACGAGTTTTCGTCATAAATGTTCTTTGCTGTAGACATCGGTATCGCAGTGTTCCCCAAATCCACTGAGGAAGGACAAAATATATAGTCTTTTCCCCCGAGCAGAAAATAATTTTGTGAGGGGTGGAAGTTTTTTTTTCTTCAGGGGCTAACAAAGACTATTTTTTGATGACTCTACATCTTCAGATGCTCAAATGGAGACAGACAAGGTAGTTTATCCAAGAGAGGGGGCACGCTGAGACACTCCATCCGTACTTTTTGTCAAAAAACAAAGGAGGTTTATGGCTTTATGCGACTTTTCACCAAATGACATGACAACAGTTGGGTAAAATTGTCGCAAGAATAACAACTTGAGTCTGGACATTTATTGCAACAACAGAATTTGATTAGGTTCACATCTATAGAGACTGTGGCGTCTCAACTAAATAACGTAGAAAATTTCGTCTAGATTATCCTCCGACAAAGGAAGTGTCTGGAGAATACACGCAGCATTTCCTCGCTGCAATTCAATACTAATTCTCTGGGTCAGGAAGGCTGTGGATCTAGGTTCTTCGGTTATCCCACGAATTCGAAAGCCAATGTCTTGGATGAGTTTCTTTGCCTCTGGACCCCAAGAGCCGAAGCTTTCTATACCCACTGGGGCGAAGTGGTATCGTGTCATCAGGTTATTGTATTTGCGAAGCTTGTCTTTTTCACGCGTGACCGCAGCAGCGCCAGCTTCTTTAGAGGTGTGGCGGATGTAGGATTGGGCAACTGTGTTAGCGATCGTCACGTCCCAGATTAACGGTAGTCCCATCGTCCAGGCTTGGAAGGTTTGTCCGTCAGGTCTTTTTCCATCCGTACGGCTGCATCCTGTAGGCTCCCTCGTACAGCTTATTTTTGCCGATGTTATGGCTCGTTTGATGACATCATTTATTGCGTCATGTCGTGACAGACGGCCATGAAGATGACGACAGGAGAGAGCATGGTATCCCATTGAATCTGCAATTTCGCCACAGACGCATTGGTGTGGGACGCATATCTTAAGACCAAGTCTTAGACACACAGCAGTACGAAAAGTGACGTCATCTATTAATGTTCCGAGGTTCGGGGAAGGTAAAGTTGACAACCATGCTCCTGACTCTGGTGTTTTGCAGGCTAACAGTCTTGCTGTCTCTGTTGGATTTGAAGCGTTGTTGAGGAGAGACTGGAATCTTGTGTGACACAACTTGTTATCCCAAATAGTTTGGTTTTTTGATTCGGGAGAAGTAGGAGGGTCACATTCAGATAACGCCTGCCAGATGGAAAGTGCTTCGTCAACAGCGTTGTCAATTTGAGGGATGTAGTTAGGTAGAATGATTTTTTGCAACTCCAAAGTCGAATTAGAAGAGCCGAGGAAGCTGCAGATGGCCAGGTCTTCCACACGACGAAATCCAAGTCCCCCTTCCTTCACTCTCATGCAAGATTGTGTCCAAGCATAGTGTGAAAGACTGCAGTTGATGAATTTCTCAAGATGAGATTTTAAGATGGAATCAAATTGCTGTAATGAGGGCAGACAGCGCCATGTCGGAGTTGTGCGGAGAAGGTAAGTCAACTTGGGAATTGCGAAATGATGACGAAGGAGGAACATTGATACGTGGGCTGGAAGGTTTAACATTCTGGAACACATTCTGGAAAGGAGTTGTGTTTTGACATCAAGAGACTGTTCTATTCCTTCATCACTTAACGGGGCTCCTAAGAGTTGAAGTGATCCACTTTCAACAAGTTGTATTCCAGGAGCAAGCGAGAGGAGTGTTGTCATTAGCGTATCATCAGGGTCAGGGGGTCCAAGACAGCAAACTTCGCACTTATTGAGGTTCAATTTCAATCCAATTTGTTCGCCATTATGTATTACTTTTGTGAGGTCTTCGATGATTGTGGCGGGGGATCCTCCTAGGCTGCCATCATCCATGTACCACAGATTGAACTCAGAGGTTAAAGACTTAATTAGTGGCACCAATCCTAGACAGAAAAGAGCTCCGCCAAAAGGATCCCCTTGTTGCTGACCATCACATGACAGGATTTCATGGCTTCCAAAGGAAAGTTTCGAACGAAACGCGTAGGATTGGTAAACAAAAGGGTAGGCTTCTGGGAGGTATTTTTTCACTGCTTCAAGAACATGAAGTCGGTCCATTGAATTGAACGCATTTGCAAAATCAAGTTTGAGGAACCATTTGGTAGAAGAGTGGTTGTGATTGATGTATCTTCTGGCTGAATGGGCCCCTGCCTCACAACCTCCCTTTATCCCAAAACCCATTTGACATGGTCCGAGTAGTTCCACTAGTTTTTCTTTGCTTCTTCGGCAGATCACTTTGGCTATCAACCGTCTCAGAGTGGCACCTACAGCGATGGGTCGGAGACCTCCGTCCTTCTTTTTTAGAGCACAAAGAGAGGCGCCGTAGAAGGTTGACGTCATGGCTCTAGGGATGTTTCCATTCATTGCTGTAATTGTCAAGTTGCAAAGTGCTTCAATCAGCTTCGTCGCACTTTGCCCCAAATCTGATGCAGTTAGATCCTTAAGATGTTGAGGTCGAAAACCGTCAATCCCTGCAGCCGATCCAGGTGGAAATGATTTTATTGCTGCTCTCATTTCTCCTTCAACCACTGGAGAATGCGGAAAAGGGTCAGGTCTGCTTGGTACATGATTGAATTTTTGAGGATGTTTGGTTTTTAAAACGGAGAGTGTCTCTTCATTGAATGGAGCAATTGCATCATCCGATGCGAGGATCCTTACCGCTCCCTTTACGTCACCGTCGAAAAGCTTTGATTGAACTGTCTTTAGAAGATTGAGATCGTTGTATAGGTTTTTCTGTGGGGGTTTTTTTGTCTTTGTATTCTTAAGAAACTTTTGTAGAATTTCTTTTGCGGTGGCTAGGGCTGAGATATTGGAGATTTTTCCCCAAGCTCTTATTCTTTTTTTGATGATGGCAGTGAGCGTTTGGTTTTTCTCCTCAGGATCACATTTATCAGGAACATGAAGGAGGACGTATGTCGAAAGCATCAATTTTGTCCAAGGCTTGGAGTCGAAGCTGTTTTTAGTGCAATTGGACAGTAGTTGTGTGAAGAAATCCGCAAGGGTCGATCTTCCTCCTTTTGGGATCCTCTTTATTATGGGGACTCTGGATCGAAATGAGGAAAGGGTTGATGATAATTCGCAAGAATCACATGTCCAGTTCCTGGGAATGCTGTTGGGATCCACTCTTACGCAGGTAAAATGGAAGAGTTCTGTGACGCAGGTTGAGCTTGAGCATACGACTGATTCATTTGTTTGTGGTTTATGTCCACATATGCATGTTGAATGGTCGTCATTAGTATTGGGTATGGGATGGTCAGGAGTTTGAGATGGTCGAGAGTTCTGCACGGTGTCCACAAAGGAAGCATTTGTAGAATAAGTTGAATCGGCACAGGCAGGGCAATACCACTTCTCTTGGGGATGAGGTGTCTGATCAAGTCCCGCACATTTTTCATGGAACCATGTGTCGCATCGGTCACATCCTATCATGTCACCATCATGAGGTGTAGCTCCTTCCGTTATCCCACATGGAGGACAGGTCCATGAGTTTAAGGTAGAGATGATGGGTTCTAGGATTGGAACGTCGGACAGGTTATCAAGGTTATGGATCTCATCATCATCTTCTCGGTGTAGTGTAAGTGCCTCAGGACTGAAGAATGGGCTTCCCAAAGGTGGTGGTGGAGGATCTTCAAGATCAAGAGGCTCCCGATCCGAGTTTGTGTCCACAACAGGGTGTGCTAAAGGTGGTGGGGGAGGGTCTGGAGGTCGTAACACAAGATTATCAGCTTGCCCTATTCTTCTTGTTGAAACTGGAGGACGCCATAGGGAGTTGAAACGGTTTGCTGGTAATGGAGGTCCATTGTAGATTGGTTGATTGCGGATGTGTTTCCTAGAGACTCATCTCATTACTAGATATTCCCACAAGTTCACAAAAGCATTCCCACTTTTGTGTTTGAGACAAAGACTCGCAGGTAATAAACATACATGATTCCATGTGGTGGTGTGAAACGATTTAATCCGTTTTTAGAACCACGATGAAGTCATGTTTGGAGTAATGCAGCGTGAATCTCAACTCGTTAAACAGAGATATGTGTCCAATGTTGGGATTGCTACAAATTCAACATTGTAAACCTTAGACAGTGTGCTGCTAAAAACCAAGCTATGCAGATGTATGATGTACAATAACAACGGACACAATGCTGACTGGAGAAGACGATGTTACACTACATTCATGTTGGAACTTGCGATGATATAGGAGAGATCGTGATACATAATATCGCTGGATAAGCGTTATAAGCTGCACTATTCCATCCAGATGATGTTGTTTTTAGGCAAAGTAGCCAATTCTGTGTTGACCTTTTCCTTCTTGACTTGAAGGGCAATTAAATTTATATCCAGCTAGTTAAAAACAAGTACGTCATCACTATTCGAGTGAGTTTCATATAGTCTGGTTCTATTGTTGGGAACTTTATAGATATAGGCCTACAGTTGATTCCGTATCATTAAATTTTTTCAGAGACAGAGACAAAAAGGGATGGATGTTGATGTACGAAAGGAGGCTGTTCTGCTTTTTGCAACGACCTTTGCCTCTTCCCTGGACTCTAGCCTGCCTTCTTCCTCAGGTACCCTGAAGAACTGAACCACATTCTACGTACCTAAATATCTAAATATGCGTCTTTGTTTGACTAGTTGGAGATGTTGCTGCTGCTTCAAGCCGTCTACGTCAAGGGGCCGAGGCGGGAGTGGCCCTTGCCCTCATCTTCCAAGACACTCTTGCCTCCTTGGCCTGGCTGGATGAGAGGCGCTCTGCTCGGGTTGGGTTGGGTAGGAAATACCTCCAAAACCCTTCAAGGGAAGCTGAACTCCCTCTCACTTCAAAACCGGAGGAAGGGCCTCGTGGAGGCCTTTGCGAAGGACTGTTCGTACAGAGCTCTTCTATACCTGGAGCACTGGCCTTATTTGGTCCTCGGCCTCGTGGCCGAACGTCGGGGTTTTCAGAGCCCTCTCTACCGAAGAGGAAGAGGAGATGGGGAAGAACCCTCTTGACTACCTTTTCCGTCATGGGTATGTTTCTTACATCAATTGTTTTTGAGATTTTGGCAAAATGAAGTGTGATGGAATTAAATTAAATGATTGATTGGTACACAAAAGTTGGAGACGCAGGGCGAGAGCCAATACCACTTCTAAAAGAACGGGACGACCAGCTTCTGGCCCTCGTCATTATCAAGCTGGTGGACGAGGGAACAGTGGAAAAAGCAACGGTCCCGCAATCGGTTCCCATGTATATGCCTTCCGGAAGGAGCATGAAGCTCCTCTGCCAATTAGCTGAGGTGAAAGTGGATGATCGAAAAATCGACCTATCCGAGAAGGAGGAGGAGGGTCCAGGGATGGATAGTATCAACGCAGTGGAGGAGAAACTTAAACCGGAAATTCCAATTGAAATGTTTTATGGAAAGTTGGAGGAGG
>JAQIWU010003019.1:0-10568 GCA_034696445.1 Isotomiella minor
CATCAAAAATCAAAATGCCAGGTCCGCAAAAATTTCTATCTGTCAGTGCCTCAAGAATGATGGGCACTTTGCCTGAATCATAAAATTGACAATTGTCTTAATGTGACTAAGAACAAATGTCAATGATTGTACGTCAAAGCCTAAGTAGGTATTCCATTACTTTTCTTGTCTGAACTGATTTTGTTTTCACTAAAACCTACGCATGCATCTACACAAACTACTTACACTACACTCAACTCTACTTAACGCTCATTTTACGAAACTACATTTTACAATTACAACAAGTGGAATTGAATGAGAGAAAGAAGAAAAAAATGTGTAATAATGATGAACCTGAATTGAGTTGATGCTCATTGCATTATATTGAACTGATTTGAATTGGAATTGGAATCATGGTCCATTTTGCACAATAAAAGTGGATTTGATTGTTAAACGTCATTTCATTTCACTTGACTTGAATGAATGCCATTTAAAAATATAAGATGAGTTGAGCTGAGTTCAGTCAGTGTAAAAGTGTCTGTCTTTCTTTTTTATGGTGTAAAGTCGAGCAAATACAAATGGAAATTAGAATGCAAATTCAGGACGCTCACTCGCTCTCTCAGGTCTTTCGTGCAAACAAATTCAAAAAAAGTATTTGATTTTGATGAGGAAGCTCTAATTTTTTTAGTGTTGTCTGTCGATTCGGTGTTGAAGTGAACCTGAATCACACTTTTCCACTTTATTTACCCTCTTACTCTCTGACTATTATTATGCTTTTTTTCATGAAAAAGCGGACAATGTTGTATGTAATGCACTCACCGTGAACTGCACTGAATGCCATTAGCCCCCACGACAATAGGGCCAAGTTCAATAATCCCCTTGGAACAGGCATCTGAAAATTACAAGAGGAAAGTATAAGTTCAGTATTTATGGTAATGCGTGCATAACAAACACCATTTTTCATTTCACTTCCTATAAATGAAATCAAATCATTGTCATTCTACCTTTCATCGCCATTTATTTTTGCCATTCGCCTTTTATCGGAGTGTGACTAACATCACACAATGACCATTTGATTGTACTCTACCCTCGATATGAAGAAGAATACTGAAGATATTTTCCGCATATTTAGTCATGAAGATAATACGAGTATGAAAAAGAGCCTGAAAAGAAAGAATTGAAGCTAACGAGGCGATGCGGGACGCGACTCTATATTTAGATTTATTGAATAAACATAAAAGGATGGAGTAAAATATAAAATATGGAGTTGATTGTCGGATTCATTTCAAATTGGGAGAAATAGAGCGATGGTTTACTTATCATTGCGATTTTTCCGTTAAGTGCGTATTATTGAAAAAAAAATGAAACTTTTACTCTTTCCTTTTTCATAAAAAATCGGGATTTTTAGTTCAATGCTCTACTCAACTGTCGGTGCGGGCAAAGAGGGATGATTTTTTGGACCAGTCAAATTGTATTGTAGACCTGAAGGCAAATTAAAGGAAAGGATAGTAAAACCAATGTAAATTACCGCATGATGCGATGCAGAAATTAACAAGCGCAGACCATATGTCACTCTTAGTTCGCTTTACTTTGAATTAATTGATTCTTGCTGCAAGTCATTGATGTTGTAAAAAGAGTTTGTTTTAGTTTTAACGTCGTTTTCAGATTTATTCTGTGGATTTTAAGTAGCTTGAAGGGGAATAAAAAGTAGTGGAGCAGAGAGCATGATGGTTTTTGGATTTGGATATTGCTTTTCCTCTTCCTTCCTTTGTTCTTTATGAACCTACACACATTTTGATGACGCGTAGCAAATTGATTCTCTTTGGCTTAGCAGAATTTGTTTGCATCTTGCTGTTGTTTGAACTACGATTATTTGAGGGCGAACTTGTGAGTTGTGTAAGTGGAAGTGATGGGCACATTACAGTACAAAAACGGAAGATGAAAGAAGTATAAAATTACAAGTCGCCTCAAAACTTGATTGTGTAACCAACCTATGCATAAAAATCTTAACTGGAAAAGTGAAAGCACATCAAAGTGAGTGAGCGGCTCTAAAATATAACTGCACATCAATTATTTGTAATTTCCTTCCGTTCGCCCACTTCCTTCCTTCCTTCCTTCGTCACCTCTTATAAATATTTCCCTAGGATTAAATTGCCCTTCTTCTCTTATCCATTACCAATCATGGCATCATGCTTTTATATGGCAATGAATGACTGAGTGACAGAATCCGCCACCTTCCTCATCCTTTTATGAACTTGATAATGCGAAAATTGCGACAGAGGATTTACGACTTGACACAACAACATTCCGCACTATGTATCAATGCTTTCTTTTAGATTTTATAGCCCTCTGATGATGATATAATCATGCTCACTCGTCATGATCTTGATGATCAAGTCGATTAGCTTCCTTCCTTTTGTTCCCTCTCTTTGTTGCATGTGATGAGATGAGATGAGTCTAACTGTGTTTCTGGTGGACAGGAGAGAACAATAATTAGAATGTTTTTTTCCTGCTTTCCTACTGTTTCGTTTTGTTTTTCGGACACTTCTTTTGTATATTTATAGGTGAGAAGAAGAAGAAAAGGAGGAAGTGAACAAGACGTGATGATGCTGCTTTTAGAACTATAAGAAAATTACAAAAAATATCTTCACCGTTGTTGTGAGAACAACTTTGCCTTGGCAGTCATTCCTGTGTTGACATTGATACCCAACCACTTGATATGTGGTGTGTACCGATTATGTACCGAATTGTAAAATTACACCGTTTTTACTGCATGTGCAATTTCCTCCTATAAATGCACTATGAATCCCAATTGTCTCCAAAACCACTGTAACAAAAGTAACAGTTTGAATCCAATTTATTGGGCTACATTGAAATAAAAAGTATATTGTTATTTATGAATGGAAATTGGAGGTTTCATCGACCTCCGTGACGAAGGAAAAATAGCTAAGAGGAAAGACATAGCGCAGCAATAAAATGGGATTAATAATTGTAGCTTATAATGAAAGTCAGAGTCACTACTGCCTGTATTAATGGTAATTGCACTCAGTCCATTCTTTTTTACAATCCACAATTAAGAACTGAGTGATCGGAAGATTTGGATTTTGCACAAAAATATGCGAGTCATTGAGAATCTAAAGAGTTTATAAAGAATGCGAGAAGTAGTAAAGTAGCTGAAGACGCTTTTGACTCTGACTCAGTCATCCTTCCTCCCGTCTCTCAGGAGGCTAATGGAGGATGTAAATTGCAAAATGCAAAATAATGTCTCTGTTGATGATGATGATGATGATACAATTCATCACCTCACTTTTCTTTACTTTATGTACTTAAGTGAGTGGATATCTCTGACTGGACGCCATTAGTTAGACCATGTTTGGAAGTGATTTAACCAACTATACTAATTCGCTTTGCTTTTCACTTCCTGTTAGCCACTTTCAAATTCAAATTGTGCTGCTCAAGTGCTTGCATATTTTATTCCATCACACAATCTAATTTTTGTTTGCTTGCTAAATTGTCCTTGGATTGAAGAAGTAGCCGTGGCCATGTCATGTCAGACAAGCCATAACATCTATCAACATCAACCCGTCTTTCTTTTCACCTTTTCCTTTTGAAGACCAAAAAAAGCTAACTGCAATGTCGTTTTGTACCGTTGTTTGTTGTTGGTGAGGTGACAAGCTTTCCTTGCTAATTTGACTGGGAATGAATGAAAAAAGAATCTTTTCAATCAAATTAGTCTCGGGTTAATCGAAGAATTGCAAAGTGCGCATTATTATTATTATTATTGCATCCTTTCCTTTCCCATCTCTCATCTTGCCTCGCACGCAATTCACACCGGTGGCGTTTACTGTCAGGAAATGAAAAAAATTGCATCCATTTCTTCTTCGGAGTGTAAGTGCACAATTTCTTTTCATGTTGCCTATCTTTTTTCATCAATTTTTGCAAGGTGTAGGAAACAATAGTTTTCTCACCTCTTCCTATTTATTTATTTACTTATGCACCTGTTATAAAGATTAGAATCTTTCTTTTCCATGCAGAAAACAATAGAGGATTAGGTCTCCCAGAGTTGCTGAAATAATTGCAAAAACGAAGAGATGCTTAATTTGCTGTCTCATGTCTGGGATTCCATCTCTTTATCATTCCTAGGAATCCTTTTTTTGTAGCGGAGTTTGTTTGTCAGATTCGTGTGCGACAGGTCTGCCAGAAGGGAATTTTTTGAGATTAGGTACATCAGATCAGATTGTATGACTCAGTGCATGTGTGGTGGTAAGAACAAAGGTTTCAACCATAAAGAAAGATTGTGTATACGTTTTACTTAAACTGCACGTTTTTGGTCATTGTTGCTTTATTGTCATTTCAAATGGACGACATCCATGGTGGGATTGTTTTGTTCTTTTCCCACAAGCAGAGTTGCTTTAACAACTCTGCCACAAGTCAATTGCTGGGTTCTCAAACCTTCGGAAATGCTACACCTTATCAAATTAGAATACTGGGTTTCCTTCCAACATAAACATAATTTATAGGGACTAAAACAATTTGTCGTATAGAAGAGAAAGTAGTGCACCAGGCCAGGTTGGAGTCAGGGTTAAATTATAATCGGCTATAAAATAAGCCTCTGCCATCCAGGCGGATGGTTTGCTAATATGTGACTACATTTGCGGTACTTCTAGAGCGCATTTTAATTACACATTATTTCGATGACACTTGTGTCTCTGGGATCCCATATATGCATATATGTGCCCCTGCCTACTTTTTTTACGATGTGAAGAGTGACGTGGGCAAAATGGAAAAAAATCATTAAAAAATAATTACTCAACTCTTGTGCTATTTAACTCCGCCTGCACTCCCGATAAAGCAAACAGTAATGATAATTATTTCCATTAATAAATCAAAAAATGTAATTCCTCTTAACGTTGCTTTTATATTTATAGGTAAAGCACAAAAGGAAGCAAAAAAAACACCGAATCCGACCGAATACCCGTTTGTAAGCTTGGTTAACGATGTCTGACCATTCTCGAGAGGGGTGAAGATTTAGCTTTTAGTTCTATTCCCTAAGCTAAGTACAGGCTTTAACACTACGCTAATTAATACTACAAGAAAGCTCACTTCAACCCAACCATCCATCTTCATCTTGTTTCTTTTTCTTCACAAATTAGTCTAAAAAAGTTAAATACACACAACAACATAGAGTGCAACTAGGTATATGTAATTGGTTTATACCCGGCACGGGTTCTAGTGGGCTGACTTGTTTGTTTGTTGGTCGAGGGCAGTGGGATGAACCAGTCAAAATTTTTGAATCAAATAAAAGAAATTTAGATTGTTGGTTCAAAGGAACGTTATGTTTTTTCTCTAATTGCTGTATTGCACTCTATTCTAACTTTTTTGAACGCGGGTTTGCTCATAACATAACTCCCTACAATCGCAAAGGGCATAAAGAAAAGAAAAGAATGTGATGATAGGCCATGAAGAGAAAAGGATGATGGGATGATGATGATCAAGAACTCAAATGAAATGCGTTATAAAGTTATTATTCTTCCGTTAGATTTAATTTGAAATGGTTTATGGTTTTGAAAGATGGTCGCTTAAAACGAAGGATAATTTCGCCCATTATTTATTTGTGTAAAGCCCCCACTGTCTATACGTATCTACCTTTATTATTGAAGGTGATGTTCACAAGCAAGACGAAATGGAGTGGATTGATGAGCACCAGTAATTTTTAAATGGATCGGAAATTGTTAGGCACCTTCTTCTTATTTATTTGACGACAAAGTGACCGTAACGTTTTGCTTGGATGAAGAAGGACTGTTTCAAAAAGTTTTTATGACGGCATAAAATGAAATGCTTTTTAATTTGATGTGAAGTTAAAATTTAAAATGCTTATCTTTATGGCTTTAAGTTAATTTTGCCATGTTGTTTGAAGGCATTGTCATGTCTTGTTGTGCAAATTAAATACCACTCTTTGTCTCAGAAAGGACGGATGGACGGGGCGCAAAGAGACGGCTAAAAAATGTGTATCTTTAATATCAAAATTTACAAAGTTGGGTGCGTAGGTATGCGTGTGACTTTCTTCATCTAATCAAAATCTTCTTCTTGGTTGATGTGTGATGTAATATCGGTGCATTAACACCATTTGTAAATTGAATTTTTGTACAAATCACTTTGAACTATCTTTCCCTACGGCTGACCTACCAGTCATCCATAAGCATTACTACCCTGCACGCATACTACCTTGCAAGCCGTGTAAACGATGAACGGGATCGGTTAAATTGTAAATAATAATGCATAAAATAATAATCTCGGACAAAAATCACGCCCTGTTGTGGTGTAATTGGCGTATCTGAATACAGGTTAGTGTAATATCTTTCTCCCATCATCATCATCTTGGTCTCATGATGTAATGTAAATTATCTGCGGAAACAAAGCGCCCTTTGTGAAGTTGATGCCAACTGTGATATATCCATAATCCACGCAGGTTGTCTTCAAGCCACAATCTCACGTGAAGAAGATGATGAGTGCGTTTGACACGCGTAGTTTATTTCTTCCTCTGCTGAGGTTTCAGAGAGTGCAATGTTTATTATGCAAACAAATTGCCCCAGTCAAATGTTACGTGATTGCTGTTACTATTTTGTAATAAAATGCATCCGTTCATAGTTTATTATTTGCACTACCGGTATGACACGGCGTGGGAAACAAGTTATTTGGGGAATAGGCAGCAACTGAAATACCAATTTGCCTTGGAAAGGTCAGCAAGTCAGTCATCATCTTGCCTTCTTCACCTGTTTTTTGTTACCATCAATCATCAATCACGCCCCCCCACGCCATATATCACGAAAAACGAAATCTGGTTTATTATGTAACTGTTAATACGTTAACATTTACCGGGGCAACTTCTACGGAAATTGTAAATCCTCATGACGAATCCTTCTGACATGTCAACCTAAACTGTTGGTTGCACTACTACATTTTGTAAGGACCCCCATGTAATTAAACCCTATTACCCCGTCACTATCTATAAAAATCTTGTGACGTAATTAAAGCATTCTATCCAATTAACGTAACATTTAAATCAGATAAGTAAACAAATGGAAATGGTTGGTGTGACTGTAACATCAAAAGGCGTCAATATAATTATCATGTTGCAGTTAAACTAATTGGAAAATTGGGAGGAATTGAGTAGTTATCTGGTTATCCATAACTGTATACCATGTGTGGTTCATTTTCATTTCCTTCCCTGAAGTTGGCGTGTTAAATAAATCATTCATTTTGAATTAGATATTATTATAGAACCGTAAATTCATTTCCGATACCAGGAAGTTTACTTTAAAACCTGCTCTATTCTCTTGTGGTCTCCCGTCGTGATTGAGAATTCCAATTTATAATTTATTTCATTGTACTTTCAAGTAAATAATAAACAAATATATGCATCTCAAACTACCTTGATTCGGTTGGACTGAATCGGATTCAATGTGGATTTACCTTACTTTACTTTAGCAATTCATTTTAGCTATGAATAATAATGAGAAAGCGGAAAAGCACTCCCAAGTCGCCTTTGTTGTCCAAGTGGATCTTTTCTTTCCTCTTCCACCACCTTCCCTCATTTACTTCATTATTCTTAATCAAATAATAAATAATAAATGAAAAAAAGCAGGATTAATTTAATTTTTGATACCAGAAAAGATAGGAGCTGGATTGGATGAGATTCACGACGACGAAGCGAATTCACTTCTTCTTTCTCTTGGGGCTTGATGTGTGCTCAATATCGTAATAGAATCTTTGTGAAAAATGCTAAAATTTTCATATAAAAAATCTGCCTCGGTTGTTATGACATGACCACGAAGAATAAAAGCCATTTTAGCAATTTCCTTTCTTGTCTCATCTCATCTCATGTAGGCATCTTTGCTTATTTTGCAATTGCTTTTAGTTTTCATTTCATGGCTTGCCTGAGTAAAATGATGGGAAGGGATAATTTTCTCCCTCTCAGTATAGTTGAATGACTTTTTTGAAGCCCATGAGGACAAGATACTGTGCGTTATCATAAAATGATGAGGATGGAAGAAAGAGATACTTATACTTATACGTCGTACTTACTAACTATCTAGTCTACATGGTTAAATGCTCTTTGGATTTTGGATGCAATAATTTTCTCCTTGGATGCGTTATTGCACCGAGGCGGACCAACCACATTCATTTCCTGTACATACCAACATCTAAGAAGATGATACAATGCATGCCCTATCTGAAGCAATTGATCTTTTGGAAAAATCTCTAGAGAAGATTGAAATATTATCTAATCCACGTTTTTGTTATGGTGTTTTCCCAGGTAGAATTGAAATAAAACAGTTAATTGCTAGGTCCAGGTCCAGGTTATCATAAATCATAATCACGCAGTCTTTGCACTAGGAAAAGCTATAACTTTTACAAAAATTATTGTGGTGCCTTTAAAAAAGAGATGCTTGCTTGCTTTCCCAGGACCGCAACCTGTCGTTATTGCATCAGATGCGACGACAACAAATTGCATTATTACAATGGGAAAATATGTATGAAATTTGCAGAGACATATGTGCATCTGTCTAAAACGAAAATTCCTCAATTATTACTCCCTCCTCCACAATAATCATAGAGCAACTATATACGAATGAGCTTTGAATTGTCAAATCTCAAATGAAGTCCACATAACATCACATCTACCTACATCACGAAGTAAACTTCAAAAGCGAAGTTTCCACCTTATTTTTTGCACAGCTTTTAGTACCTTTGCTAGAGAAACAACCAAGACGACGGAATCTGAGAAAATAATATGGTACTGTGATTGCTTGGTTTAATTGCCCCTTATGAATGTAGGAATGGTCGAGGAGCAATTTTATATTTTGCCAGTCTTACTGGAAGATTACAATGTTGCAAGCAGGATAAAGTCATTGCACAACCTAAGCTTTTGAGGAAGAGTTTAACAACTTTGAAATTAAGAATTTCGGAAAATTGTCTTTGCTTAAATCATAGGCTTTGTCAGAACCATAAAGTTCCCATGTTCAAGCCTTGTTTATACTTTTTTTTTAATACACGCAGAATGAAATGCCATGAAATGAACATGAATGATGAACAATCCAGGAAACTATACTTACGTTTCAGTTGAGGTTTAATATGACATGATCAATGATGCTCTTATGAAACTAACAACCTCTTGTTCTACCCAATGTAATTCGAATGATTCAGGCGAATGGAATAAATGACAAATTTTAGGTGCGCTTGGAGTTTGGCCCATATAGATGAAAAGACATTGGTCAAAACACTTACCTTTCAGACTATATAACTTGCAGGGATTCCTCAAAAAAATTAAGAACGGCTGCAGGACGGAATGGGATGGATCACAACGAAGCCAGTTCGTTCGAGTTATTTTTTCACTAAGAATCGAACAGAAAGTAGTTCAACTTTACTAATTTTGTCACATTTGCTAAAAAGAGTTTTGCACTATTTGCAGTCAAAAGATTTTGTTTAAATTTTTTAGGATTTTTGATATTCTTTGTCTCCTTCCTTTCTGCTCTGTTTGTTACAAGTTGACGACGACGAGGATGAGCCGAGAACAATACCGCGGGGCTGGTTGAGACAGACTGATGTGAGGGTTCTAAAAGACTGACGATTCTCAAGTTCTATGTCAAGGATTATATCACGAAGAAGTGAACTGCTGTTACTGCTCTTGGGAACCTCCGATGGTGTGCTGAAGAAGCCAAGTTCCGCAACGATACGTCACTTTACAAGAAGACGGGAGTTTCACAGATTTGCAAATACCTCGGAAGGCCGTGCATGCAACCATCGCATTCTCTCTCATATCGCTTCACATCAGCATACATTGCATTTCAGTTTGATGCATTTGAATTCAAAAGCATCATCATACACATTGCCACCACCACCCAGATACCCGCAGAGGAATGGTGCAATCCGCAATGTCAATGCCAAGGTAAAATTTACAGGGAAGCAGAGAAGAGGAAGAAGGGGGAGAAGAAGAAGACGAAGCCGTAAAGCCAAGTCAAGCGAATTTATGCTTAGGCAACACCACAACATCTGCAAAAAAGTACTTAGCAGCGTAAAGGCAATTGCAACTCATCATTCTGCTGATATTTTATGAAGCAGAGATAGAAGAAGACACATCGTGCGTAAATGCTTACTTGCTTTTTGCTTTAAATTATCCTCAATATCTTTTGCGTTTACCCCTTTTTATTTCCTAAAAGGAAGTAAAAAGTAAGATTGCTAAAGATGAGTGGATGTGAAGAAGAAGGAAAGGTTCCTTCCTTGCATGGCTGATCCATATTACGCATGCATTTAACAACCAATTATGCTGAATTTAAAGAGTTTGACCAAAACATTTTTGCATAACTTTTTCTCCTACAAATTGTCTCCGGTTTTGCCCTCAAAGTCCAATGCTTTATTATTAAAAAATATGCTTCCTTTCCCACGAAAGAAATAACGCCATGTGATGACCATGTCGAAACTGATGTGATGAGTACTGCTAAGCTTTCGACTGTTGTCGAAACAGTGGTTAGTAGTATCAGAATCAGTAGTCAGTAATTTTTTTCATCCTTTGGGGCTTGGTAGTCAGT
>JAQIWU010003020.1:0-10564 GCA_034696445.1 Isotomiella minor
TGTCATCGTTGTGGACAAAGATTTTAACGACCTTTTCAACCGGGATTACTGGAAGATTGTGGACTATCTTGCAGTGTACTTTTGGGATATTAACTTGCGATTCAAGTCCCTTCCTGGGGTGGACATCTCTTTCCGGCTTAACTCGTTGCTTACCATGGAGGTGAGAGCATGTCAACATTTTTGACATCTTACAGGCTGAAATTCTTTAGAGTGCAGCAGCCCAACCCTTCGTCGAGAACGGTAGGAACAGCCAAGGGAAACCTGATTTCAACAAAGTGTTGTCTCTCTTCGGAACCTGGATGTATGCACAAAGGAGTTGGCTCGGGCCACACGATTTGGCAACTCTCATTATGGCCGCCGACGTCGCATGGGGTGGAGGTCTAGCCATTATGGATGGTGCCTGTTGGCTGGACGACGCAGGGAAACATGAGAACAGTGTCGCCGTTTGGAACGATGATGGTCGGTGGGCAAGCTTAACTGTGGCTGCACATGAGATAGGACATACGTAAGAAGAGACTGAAGTGTTTTCTGATTTTAACAGCTTCTCTTTTCCATAGCTTGGGACTGCCACACGACGACGATTCCAGTGTCAACTGTCCGGATATGGGATTCATTATGGGTGGTGGCAACAATGATAGACGCTACCTCTTTTCGGAATGTAGTAACCAGAAAATGACGGCGTTTATTACATCCAACTCCGCGTCCTGCCTGCGTTCCATCACTGGCTACGCCACAACTCCTATGGACTCCACATTTTCCAATACCAAAGCCCCTGATGTAGCTGAGCAGTGCAGGAGATGGAGAAAGGATCCAAATGCGTGGGTGGACGCAAAAGATATCAACTGCAAGGAATCCATTTGCAAATGGAAGGACCCAGTCAAACCAAATGTGATGTATTACCAGGGATTTAACCCAGTGGACAACTCGGTATGTTCAAACGGGGGACGATGCTTCCGAGGAAGGTGTCGGAAGGAGAGTCAGTTGCTTAGGAATGAAAAGAGTGGGAAGTGTATGTACACGACGGATCGTTTTGGTCGTATGATACAAGCAAGGATGGGCCCTTGTCCGACATCAAAGTATGTCTGGGACATGCTGCGCATGTCTTCCTGGGTATATAATTATTTGTGCATTATTAGGGAAAGGACACCCCTTCAAACCATTGAGGTGTTGGATGGTCCAAATGGAAAAATGCTTTCCACTCCTTACCTCGAAGATCGAAATAAGGTAAATGCCGACCGATGTTTTTATACTGGGGTTGGTGATGGCGGGCAGATCTGGACGGACACGTGTAGTAAAGATAATCCATGGCATGGATGGGACTTCAGGCCTATCGGAGACAAGTTTCAACTTGTTCATCGGGTTACTGGAAGGTGTGCCGTACCGGACAATGGTAACGATGGGTCAGCTATTAGTACGTTTGCCTGTTCTGGGACTAACGATGGGATGACTTGGACCTGGACCAATGGAAAGTAAGGAACGTCTTAAAATTTTGAAGAGGTCAATCGACAAAATTTGAAGTAAATTCATAGGAATATTGTGAATTGTTCGAAAATAGTCAAAATCAAATGCATCATTAAAACTGAATTCATTCATTGGATATAGCTTTCTTGGCGGGTAGACAATTTTGTCGGCCTAAAAGGTTTGGTTTTAGTCTACCCTTTCGTGTTGGAGTACATTGTTTTTTTCAAATTATACTAGGGTAATAATTGCCTGATAACCAACTTCTCTTTCCATCGATTTTGTGAAACTGTTTTGCCCAACAAAGCTTATGATAGGCTGTTCCGCAATCCACTACAACATGAATTCGGTTCGGTGGAAAAGTTTACAGACGTATCCATTCCTGGATACTTAAAAATTTGTCAAAGTTTACTTTCCATAGGTATTGATGATGGCAGAGGATCGTGCATTTCGGCTCTTTTTCGTTGTCGTGTGCCTTATTCATAGCACGCTGGTCTTTGGTACACAATTTAAATTGGGTACTTCGGAAGTGCCGTTACTGCACAACGTTTTGGGGCAAATAAATCCATCCACTAGGAGCAGTCCCATAATGGATAACTGTCAAAGTATCGTATACCATCGGCACCTGGAGTCCCAAGCCCTGCAGTCTCTGTCCAAGCCTGTCTTAGTCCGAGTCATAAGCAGCTTCTTTTGGCTATCGAACCAAGGTCGGAAGAACATGCCAGCTCTTCAATTGGCCAATTGTAAATTCGAAATGCTCCTTTTCCCAATCTGTCTGGATTCAAAGGATCGAGGAAATCGTGGATTTCCGGACATTGTGTCTGAGGTGTTGACAACATCGTCTGAAAGCGGTGTCGTGCTCGAGGAATTTTTCGGCGAGAAATATTATTTCATGGGTATGCAAGCGTGGCGTGCGAGCACCCTCGGGATTGTGATTCCCTGTGACAAAGTAGCAAGCCGAGGTGGTTGGAACCTAGTTGACTCGATTAACTTGCTACCAGTACGGCCTTATGGATATCGCAATATACTTGTTAGTCCTCAAATGGCTATCCTAATGCTTCCTCCTCTCGCTGACGCATTCATCGGCGTGAATGTGGCAGGAATTGCAATACAATTTCAAGATAATGCTGACGCAGTGCTTCTCATTGCAAAAGACAGAATTGGACCAATCCGTATTGGCAACATGGCTGCCTTTGAATTAAAAGAAGAAAAACTCAGCTTGAGAAAAGTTCGAGACGTTAGAGAAAGCCAGATTTGGCACTGTTCCTCGCCAGACATTCCCACATTGGATGGGAGATTGTTTGAAGTGACTCTGCGTGACATGCTAAGCATCATTGTGACCACGCTAAACGGAACGGTGGAAACCGAAACAGATGTTCTCAGGCCACAAGCACGATTCCACGACTTAGCCTTCTTCGAAGAAGATCTTGCCCAGGATGATGTGGTGGCTGTTGGGGAATCAGGATACCGGTTTTTTAGTTGTTACTCAACAAGCAGGAATCCGAGATACGAAATGTACACGAAGCCATTTGGCCTGTCGGTGTGGTTAAGTCTGTTTGGTTCCGGAATACTCCTTGTCATTATCATCGTGTTCGGAGCTGCAAATTTACAGAACCATGGACCTCCAATATCGATGTCCCATCTTGCTATGCTGCTGTTCGGAAGCCTCGTTGAAGAAGGGTTCCCAATTCCACAGAACTTTCCACAACGAGGATGGTTCCGTTGGGCAGTCATCTCGTGGTTAAGTATGTCAACGATACTCAGCAGTGCCTATGTTGGAACGGTGATTAAAACTCTTAATTCCTCCCCCATTCCTGTGAAGTATAACAGTTTGAGAGATGTGGGTTGCGTGGATGATGATAGGAACCAGGTGATTTCCGAAAACATGTGGAACGCAAATCGGCAAATATTAAAGAACTCCGACAAAGCCCTAAGCGCCAAAGAACTGACCGACTACCTGTTGAACATCACAAAGAAAGCGTCGGACTGCTTCTCCGTACATTCCGAACCAATGTATACTCACCAACAAACTCAGTTCTACCGAAAACATCTGGATTCTTATTTACCACATACATTTGGAGAAGGTCAGAGATGGCTGCTTATGATATACGTCATGTACACGGCGAAAACAACTTTCAAGGGGTTGTCAGTCATGGAACGGTCAGTGTGGAGTCGCCTCATAAGACCGGTAGTTCGAAAAATCTCCCATCCGTTGCTGCGTGAAATGATCTTGGATTTGAGAAACGCTGTAAGGGGGTATTCAGGAGCTGACCTGAGGTCTGCTATTGAGGAAGAGTTGGCGTCTTGGGGGAAAAGCGTGTACTTCTACTTTGATCACTCCTCCGGCAGGGAGAATCCCTACTTTGGACATTTAGAAAAAAGCTACCCCTTTAACCACTGGTATAAGAGTGACGGCTCGGAAGAACCAATGCAAGTTCGACAAGTCTTTGTAATGTTCAAGTCGTTTGAGCAATCTAGTAAAGTCGCAGCATCGTTTGGTTGGATGTTCAACCTTGGTTTGCTACACAAATCCGTGGATCTAGCTGCTGCCAAGGAATCCGAGACTAGGAGAAGATTCCAAAAAGAGTCTAAAGTAAGATTGGAAAGGTATCACAATGTCTCTACGACGCACATTAATTGGGGAGATGAGAGTATGGGGTTGGGTAACTCCGGTGTTGGGACACTGTTCATCATTCTTTTGGTGTCACTTGGGTTTTCTGGCATTGTTTTGGGGGTTGAAGGGATTCGACTCTGTCACACTTGCTAAATAATTTAGGACGATCAAGTCAAAATGAACGTAACGTTATCACATTGTATAACATTCAAACCAACATACACAACCGTTTAAATATTGTGAGCGCCTACTTTTGATTATGCACTTTGCAGAACCATTAAGACCAATGCTATACAGCTGACTGCAATGGAAATGACAAAACGGCATTTGTCTACCACTATCGCTGCAAAAAGCCATTGGTGTTCCGGCCCACACACCTAAACCTGTCTTTCTGTAATCCCTCAACTTTCCCGCCTTCTACTGTTTCCTCCGCTTTCGGTTGCTTAGATTTTAAAAGGCCTGGTAGGACATTTCTCATTACATTCTTCCAAATGGTTCCACGCCCATCATCCCTGGAGAGCACCGCTCGTCGTCGCATGTTTACCACAATCCTAGGCACATTGTCTCCATTTGTTGGTATCCATCTACACAGCTACTTATGAAAGCGGGGTTTAAGGCCTGATCACATTTAAGACTTTTGGGTTGACATGAAGCAATAAAAGGTCCAAAATTTACAATGGACCGCATTCTTATGAATAATCAAGTCAACGGTCCCTTCATAGCAACACTCGACTTAGTTCTGGGTACTTGAAATGGAAGCAAAGGTGGAACGCCTCATTCCCGTCAATGCGTGTACATCGCCAGCATCGGATTTATCAGAGTGTACGGAGAGAGGGTGGGGTCTCTGGAGTATATGTGTACAAATGAATGCTGATGGAAAGATCGAGATGTCTCTTTTTGCCAGACCCATTTGTGTTGGACTAAATTGTATTTTTCCACATTAAACAATGGCTATTATCGCCTCATAATCAACTTCCCTTTCCATCGATTTTTGGAATTGTTTTCTCCACCAAAGCTTACGACTATCTACGAAATGATGCTCGGCCATTTTATAAAACAATCCATTGGAATACGAGTGTTCATTTCGGTGGACAAGTTTACAGACTTGTCCACTCCTTGATACTTCAAATGTAACCTTCCTTAGCATATTGCAGATGGAAGGAGGTCATGCAAATCAGATCTTTTTCCTGGTCGTGCGCTTTATACTACTATATAAAACGCTAGTCCTTGGTAGACGCCTGAAAATGGGTACTTCAGAAGTGCCGTTACTGCACAACGTTTTGGGGCGAATAAATCCCTCTACTAGTACTGTTTCCACCATGGAGAACTGTCAAAGTGTCGTATACCGTCGGAATCTGGAGTCCCAATCCTTGCAGTCTCTGTCCAAGCCTGTCTTAGTCCGAGTCATAAGTAGTAGTAGTCACGGTCGGAAGTACATGCCAGCACTTCAATTAGCCAATTGCAAATTCGAAATGCTCCTTTTCCCAATCTGCCTAAATTCACAGGATCAAGGAACCCAAGGGTTTCCGGAATTCGTGTCTCACATTTTGACAACCTCTTCTGAGAGCGGTGTAGTGGTCGATGAGTTTCACGGCAAAACGAAATACTTCTTGGTTACACAAGCGTGGCGCACGAACACCCTTGGAATTGTGATTCCGTGTGGCAAAGTGGCAGGACGCGAGGGTTGGAACATAGCTGACTCGACTAACTTGATACCGATGGTTCGGTATGGATATCAGATTTCATCTTCCAGTCCTCAAATGGCCATCCTCCTGCTCCCTCCGCTCATAGATGTCGTCGTCGTGAATGATGCCGGAATCGCAATCCAATCTCAAAGTAACCCTGGCGCCGTGCTTCTAATTGCACAGGACAGATTTGGACCAGTGCATCTTGGCAACATGGCTGTCATTCAAGTTAAATACAAAAACATTGACATGAGAAAAATTCGAGATGCGACAGGAAACAAGATTTGGCACTGTTCCGCACCAGATACTTCTAAATCCGAGGATGGGAAGTTGTACAAAGTGACACTTTGTGACATGCTAGCCGACATTTTGACCACCTTGAACGGAACGGTGGAAACCACCGGGACAAGTGTCCTCCGTCCAGATGCACGATTGCATGAATTAGCCTTCTTCGGAGCGGATCTTGCCCAGGAAGAAGTGATAGCTGTTGGGAAATCCGGCTTTCGATTTTTCAGTTGTTACACAACAACCAGGAATCCGCGATACGAAATGTACACGAAGCCATTCGACTTGTCGGCGTGGCTATGTCTGTTTGGATGCGGAATACTCCTAGTGGTTATCGTCGTACTTGGAGCCCGAAATTCACAGAACCATGGAACTCCAATATCGACCTCCCATCTTGCCATATTGTTATTCGGAAGCCTTGTTGAAAAAGGGGTCCCAATTACAAAGAACGTTTCCCGCCGAGGATGGTTCCGTTGGGCAGTCATCTCGTGGTTAAGTACGTCAACGATACTCAGCAGTGCTTACGTTGGAACGGTTATCAAAGTTCTTAATTCCTCCCCCATTCCTGTAAAGCACAAAAGCCTGAAGGATGTGGGTTGTGTGAATGATGGTAGGGACCAGATGGTTTCCGAAAGCATGTGGAACTCGACTCGGCAAATAATGAAGGAATCCAAAAACTGGAAAAGCGCCAAAGACCTGACAGACCACGTTTTGAATATCACAAAGAAAGCGTCGGACTGCTTCTCCGTACATTCCGAACCAATGAATCCGAACGGTGTAACTCAGTTCTATCGAAAAAACTTGGATGAGTCTTATTCACCAGCTACATTGTCATCCGGCCAGAGATGGTTTCTTATGATATTCTTCTGGTACCAAGATAAAACTTATTTCAGAGGTTTGTCTGCCAAGGAACAGTCAGTCTGGAGTCGATTGATAAGGCCGGAAGTTCGTAAAATCCCTCTTCTTTTGCTGCGTGGAATGACCTTGGATTTGGGAAACACTGTAAAGTGGTATTCACGAGCGGAAGTTAAGTCTGCTATGGAGGAAGAGATGGTTGCTTGTGGGAAAAGTGTGTACTTCTACTTTGACCGCACATTTGGAAGAGAGAATCAATACTTTGCACACCTAGCAAAAGGCTACCCTCTAAACCACTGGTACAGGAGTGCAGCTTCGGAAGAACCAATGCAAGTTCGACCAGTCTTCGTAATGTTGAAATCGTTGGATAAATCAAGTAAAGTCGCAGCTTCTTTTGGTTGGATGTTCAACCTTGGTTTGCTACACAAATACGTGGATCTAGCTGCTGCCAGGGAAAACGAGGCTATGAGAAGATTTCAAGACGAGTCTGGGGTAATCAGGGAAAGGTATCGCAATGCCTCTACGACGCACATCGCGTGGGGAGATGAGAGTATGGGGTTTGGTAACTCCGGGGTTGGAACACTGTTCATCATTCTTTTGGTGTCACTTGGGTTTTCTGGCATTATTTTGGTAGTTGAAGGGACTCGACGCTGTCACATTTTTGATAAATAATTTATGACGGTCAATTCATTATGAACGTAACATTATCAGTTTGTATAACCGACAACCCAAAACGCGTGACAGTTAAAACATTCTGAATACCGATATTGTTGTGATTATGCACTTTGCAGAACAATTAAAATCAATGCTACAAAGCTGACTGCAATGGAAATGACAAAACAACATTTGTCTACCACTATCGCTGCAAAAAGCCATTCATGTTCTGGTCCACCTAAACCTGTTTCTTTCTTTAATCCCTCAACTTTCTCGATCTCGACTATTTCCTTCGTTTTCGGTTGATTTGATTTAAAGAGGCCAGGTAACATCTTTCTCATTACCTTTTTCCAAAAGGTTCCACGCTTGTCATCCCTGGAGAGTAAAGCTCGCCGTCTCATGTTCACCACAATCGTGGACACAACGGAAAGGGCTATCATTAGCATGATGCAGCAGAAATACGTTCCCAGTAGTGGAACGCCGTCGGCATTTGCAGGCATAGTTTCGGATATCATGTTAAGAAAAATCACAAGGGAAAACAGAATGGTCACACCCAGGGGTAGCTTCTCACTTGAATCCGGGGGTAACGTGAAACCCAGCAAAGCCAAAAACCCTATAAGTGCACAAGGCACAATGAGACTGAAAAAATAGTAAAAGGATTTCCGCTTTATGTGGATTATGAAGCTGAGGGATAGATATGGCTCCGGGCAGCACTCGTAAAATTTTTCTTCTCTAGACATTTCAGTACTTAGGATGTTCCATTCCCCGTTCTCTGTCTACAATTTTTATTGCAAAGCTCATGATTCTACTTTCTTTTAATCATGTCTCACCAATCCTTCAAGTCCGAAGATGCCTTCAGTAAGGTTTAGAAGATCACCCGAATGCGTCCATGACCCAAACTTAAAGAAGCACGTCTGCTGGTCGAAGGGAAACCAAGCGAAACGCATCCTACACATGCACTTCAGAAGAACTTGTGGTACGAAAGCCACTTTTCCATTGCTGTAAAGGATTATGGGTAGTTGCTCGTTCAGCTGATCGCGAAAGTTCCCGCCCTCAACAGCTGAGTTGTACAGTTCTACGTCGGGGATCCAAAAGTGCTTCATAGGTAGCCGTATCTATATTATATTAGTTTGGGGGCAAACTTAATTGGTACACAATTAAAGTATGTTTTACGTTCGTTATGTTGTCAAACTCTTCTGGATTCCAAGCCAGGTGGACGTCGTCCCACATCATGGTAATATATCCACTTGCAGCAAAGGTTTGCCACTTCTCGTTTACCTCTATGATTTGATTAATAGTCAGTCCAAGGCTCACATTTGTTTTGTCATGATTATTAAGAACGGGTCGTAGGGATTTTGAGTAGTTTTTAAACAAATGAGATTGTAAACGGGATTGGGCGGTTGGAGTGGCTGCATCGGCGGTAAAAAGGCCACAAACTATAACGAAAATGAAAGGGCCCATTTTGACTTTTAGACTGATGCAGTATACTATAGGAAGCAACCCAATGGACTGACTTGGGTTACTAGGATGTCGGTAATTTGGATAAGTGCTGGCTAAAAAATAGTACAGCTTCCTTCTTGTACAACAAATTTCAAACCAAAATATATACTTTGTGCTTGATAGATAATCAGGGATAAAAAAAGTTCTACGGCTAATCGATAATTGTACGTGAACCCATATAAAAACCCATATCCATGGATTCTGTGTTTACGGCGTTTGCGTTTTGTTTACATAACCGTATTTTCTACTTGTTTGTGAAAAGGGCGTTGTTGTTCTCATTAAGGTAATGTTCCATACTCGTTTTCAATGTCCCGAAATTGTGACTGCTAACGACCGGAACTTATCAGCCTTTAACATAAAACTATGACTTAAATCGATCTAAACGAGATAGTTATAGGAGACCCGCGTTTTCATTACAAACAGTGGGTCCTGGTCCAGCAGCCAGAATAACTTTTATTGAAATATCCACGTAAATTGATGATGTATTTGGTGTCTTCTGATTTGTAACGTTACGTTAATTTTCAGCACAGATATCGTCGGCAGCAATGTCCATTATTTAGGTACTTTTTATGAACACCGCCATCTTGACAATGAATGAGGTCCGCTGGGTCACAAAACTCCGTCGTGCATGGAATTCCTTATAAGGTAGTAATACACCGTTCATCAATACAACTGGCTGCCCGTTTTCGATGTTCTTACCTTGTGTGAGAGGAGGGTTGTAAAGCACAAATACTGCCAAAGCTCCAAGAACCCAACATAGAACGGTATACGATTGATACATTCTGACCAGACTTACAGACCTCTCTACGGCTTTTTGTTTGTATAGGATGGTGGGGTAATTTTGGAATGGGAACGGCAATAACTAGTCATTCGTGAAACTCAATTAAAACTTTACACTTCGAAATAGTCTTCCATTGTATTTCGTTTTACTGTTTGACGTCATGTCATTCAAAATTGTATTGCAACGACTGCGAAATAACAGGCAAGCCGTTTTCTCAATGCCTATCTAAGCAAGCGAAGTTGGAGAGACTTGTTGAAATCTAGAACTTATTGATAGGGAGAAAAGGGAATGGTCCACGACATGTTGGTATACCTTTTATAAAGCTGGTACCTTTCAAGGTCTGACATTTAACAATATGAGCTTGTGAAAAACATCCTGCGGCTGGTATACCAACAAACCTAGTGAATGTAACCGTTGTCTTGGCTATTCTGTAGAACGCTGTACGTTCCACTTACTAAAATCGGTGTGGGACTTTAAAGTCAAGTGTAGTTTTTAATTGTACGTTGGTTGTAAATAATTTAAAACCAACAGTAAATAAAAGTTGTAAATAATTAAACCTAAAGTGCTGTCAACCCACGTGGAAATATAAAAATAAAATAATATCAAAAGATCAAAAAAAAAAATAAAAAAATTCACAAAAAGAAATTACAAATAAAAAGTATAAGAAAATTAGAAAAAAAAAAACCAAAAAAAGTCAAAAAATCTAGTCAAAGGGCATTTTGGTTCAAAAAG
>JAQIWU010003021.1:0-10563 GCA_034696445.1 Isotomiella minor
CCCACCACCTCCCTCATGCCGGAAGAGGCTCCGACTCTTCCACTATGCTCAACTTGGAGGGAGGAAGTGGGCGGGGAAGATGGCACGGAAGTCCATTGTTGTGGGGCGAGACAAGTGCTACTATGACCCTGAGGATATTTTCAACTATGTGTCCGTCACTAGATTCAAGGGTAAGGGAAATCATCATACAAGACTTTGAGCTATTCTTTTGACTTATTGAATTGTACAGCGGTTGAAAACTATGAGAGCGACGATGGGTTTGGGAATAAGGTGAAGAAGAAATCCACCCATCGCTCATTGTTAGACTATGAGGACTATGTGGAGGCACAGAAGAGGAAGAAGGTATCGGCCCCTACTACAATTTTATATGATTTATACAACTACTACTAATATGCAGTGATAAATGATATAAAAGATGAAGTGAAAATCTTTAAGAAAGAAGCTTTTATTTATCATCATGATTGTTACAATAAGAATTGCTGATTGTCTACTACCCTATGAACATGCAACGTAGGGGTTCCCCTTCAACCCTTCGTTACACCCACAAAGTGGAGAGTGTTGAATTACGATGCATCTCGCATTCCCCCCACAAACGAGCCTTTCGTCTCCTCCACCCTCGGAAGGAGTGGTGGTGCATGGGTCCACGCAAGTGTGCTGAGAACAAACTTGAGTGGTTGGACAATCCACGTGTTTCTGACAATATGAGGATGAGGTGTCCTTAGCATTGCTGCTACTGGACCCCTTTGATCCACAAACCTTTAAAACAAGAAATAAAATGACCAACTTTTTCAAGAAAAACAAAGGCTATTTTTTACAGGGCCATTGTTGACAACTCTGCAAATCTCATCGACTCCACATCGACCCCTGCAAACGTCATCTTGGTGGGACCCACCTCCTCCCCCTGGGCTCCCCAATTTAGAGATCAAGATGGAGGCTGGATGATGATGAGGGTACTCTTCGATGTGTTGTTTGGGGGGTTGATGACGTCCTCCTGAGCCTTCAACTATGAAAAAAGACTATATGAACAAAAGGGGCAAGTTGAGACGTGTGCTGTGAACTTACCAAAGTTAGACGTGTCCGCACAGACTATGGCATTGTTAATGGTTCGACAATTGCTGTACTGACCCATGGGGTCAGTCACTTCAGAGCCTGAGAGGTGGTGGGGAGGAGGAGGATGCTCAAAGGTCTGAGGAATTGGTAGTGGTACTTGTGGGTACATGTCACTTGTAGTAACTACAGATGGAAGGGAAGGCCGTCGTCTGGTTTCCTGAGACTGGACGACGGACTCATGAACAATCGCTGAGGAGCTTTGCATCTCCACCCCCTCCACCCTTTTATGACTTTCTTGGGGCTCCATCGAAGCCTCCGAGGCGAGGATGGGGAGGCGTCGATTACTGTTTGTTCCTCCATCAGTGGATGAACTTTCAACAAACTCGACGGTGAAACGAGGTGGGTTTGGGTTTGGACTTGCGTCATTTTTCGACCCTCCTAAATTGGTCTGAGGGATGTTGAAGGTTGTGGATGTTGAAGGGTTGGAGCCTTCTAAGGAAGATACACTGCGATATTATTGGATAATCTAAGGACACTTTATACCTGTGGATTTGCAGCCTGCAAAAGGATCCCCAACATGACCAGGTGAACAATGACAGTACGCTATTCCTCCTGGAGTCACGTCGCACATGGCATTTTGACCGCATGGGACTTGGGAACATGGATCTGCAAAGGCAACAATAAGTTTTACCAAAAAATGACGTTCATGATAATGCACCACCTAAGGAAGGAGATCTACCGGAAGCCCCGTTGTCCGGAATGTTGAGTCCATGTGCAAAAAATCCATAGATTGCAAAAAAGGTTACTAAAACTGCCCACATTTTCTTAAAATCTCAAAAAACAAACACTTGCAAGGAACCGATGCGTCGTCAATTAAACCTATCGTCCGTCTGACTTCTGCTTTTTCATTCTCCCAAGATATGATGCAGAGATCTGTTGGGAAGGAGAGATGGTGAAAAAGATAAGACGCACGGGTTTATTGAAGATACATGAATTGAAGGAACAATGAATGCAGACAAAGATTGCTATTATAGTTTGCAGAAAGTTATTAGTGATTACAATTTCCCGTACCAGGAGATGATGCGAATTCGAAAGCATTCATGAATTCAATTCCAATGGAGTTTGAGTATGCTTTTGCCTTATTTGGAAAAGTCTCATTTTGGATTTCATTACATGCATGACATGTAAGAGTCAAGTGTGTGTGGGTTGTTTGGTATTGGAGATTATAAAATCTGATTTGCGATTCTCTGGTGGTTGGTGCGTATAATATATTTTTGCTTCCTATTCCACTCCAACCATTGTTGTCGCATATTGATTGTTCATCCTCCACTCCTTCGGTATGGTGCGAGGAGTTCATTCACTTTTGTCTTTTCTATAAACATGTTGGACAACTTCTGCGAATGTAGGAGTCACTAAAAAGTATGATATTGGTAATATGCATATTCTTTATGCTTTACTTTCTTCGGTTTTCTTATTCTCCGAATTGAAATGATGGCAATATTGCGACATTACATTTGGACATGAATCGTTGGACATGAGTCGTGTCTTGTACCGGAAAAGATTCAAAGTCTTTGTCTTTAGATATAAATCAATCCATTGAAATTGATTGATGACTTTACAAGTCTTAACAGGTTCAATTTTAGAAAATTCATCAACTTGCAAAAACATGACATGTCTAACTAATTTATAATGCATCCATGTGAGAAAAATATGACTAATCATGACGCGGAAACATAAAGGAATAAAGGAAAACTCTTTACCAGTAGTTCAGCCACAGCGTTTCCGTTTTCCCTGACCTCATAACTCGCATCGGGAAAACCGACACTGGAAATAAGGAGGTATTCATATAATGAATGGATGTTATGTGTGTCCAGTCAAAAACCAATTTTCATTGAGAATTTTACCGTTGCACATTTGCACTGGATCTTTTCTTCCCTCAAAAAATTAGTCATAATCCGCCATGTCAGAATTGAAATTGAAGGACCTACGCCTTGACCCCAAATCCTACAAGACCTACCCAGAGCGAGAGGTTCATGAAGGGTTTTTCCGTGCCGTGTTTGAAATCATTCTCAAGGAATCTCTTTTCGAAGGGATTCAGCGAGACCAGCCCGTCATACGTTTCGAACAACCACACGATTTATGGAAAATCCTAAACTTAAAACTAGGACAGGATCCGGTGGACCATCAAAGTCACCTTCTAGACCTCATACAACAAGTCATTAAATACAGCGTCAAAACCGGGCATCCCTACTTTATCAATCAACTTTACTCCGGGTATAATAAACTTTACCTTTCAATTTGCCATGCTAAAAAATAACTTTACAGCATTGATCCTTACGGAGTGGCTGCGGAATGGGTGGCATCCGCCCTGAATGGCTCCGTCTACACGTACGAAGTCGCCCCAGTCTTCACACTCATGGAGTTGGAAGTGTTTGAGAGGATGAGGAACATCATTGGATTTCCCAAGAACGAAGGAGATGGACTCTTCTGCCCTGGAGGATCCATTGCGAATGGCTACGCCATCTCCGTCGCACGGTTTAAGAAAAGGCCGGAAATTAAGGAGATGGGTCTCTCTGGGACAAAGCCCATGGTCATGTTTGTATCTGAAGATGCTCACTACTCGTTTAAGAAACTTGCGTCTTTTCAAGGTGTCTTAAAGTATATAAAATATAGGGATGATTTGACAAGCCTTCTTAAATATCTTCAGGCATAGGACTCCAAAACGTGGTAGGAGTCAAAGTAGACGAAAGGGGGAAGATGGACGTTTTGGAGTTGGACAAGCAGGTGCAGGCTGCAATAGAAAAGGGGTCAGAACCCTTCCTCGTCTCAGCCACTGCAGGTAACTACAAAAACAAAAACAATTGTCTCAGAGTACCCCATGGCTTGCATTTGTAGGCACGACGGTCTTGGGTGCCTTTGACCCTATTGACAAAATCTCAGAGGTGTGCTCAAAGTACAACCTTTGGCTTCATGTGGACGGAGCGTAAGACATCGCCATTTGAACCTTAGTTTTGTGACCCCCTTAATTGTATGAACTTAGTTGGGGTGGAGGTGCCTTGATGTCAGAGACTCATAAACAATTGATGAACGGGATTGAAAAGTATGCAATCTTTATGACCAATACTTCCCATATCTTCTTTTGTCTCTCTTGTTAAGGGCGGACTCTGTGACCTGGAACCCTCACAAACTCCTCTGCGCCCCTCAACAATGTTCCACCTTCCTCCTCAAGGATGGAACGATTGCCACAGATACTCATGCGACAAGGGCCACGTACCTCTTCCAACAAGACAAGTTCTACGACGCTCAGTTTGACACGGGGGATAAACACATTCAATGTGGTCGCCGAGCGGACGTCCTCAAGTTTTGGTTCATGTGGAAAGCTAAGGTTCCTTGAATCTAAAAATGGTGCATGGTTTTTTACAAATGTGTCTTTTTTTAGGGCAAGGCTGGATTTGAAGCTCACATCGATCACATCTTTGGACTCGCCAAGTACTGCGTGGAGGAATTGAGACGCCGTGCCCCCACCTTCAAATTACTCTTGGAGAGTCCAGAGTGTACAAATGTGACCTTCTGGTACATCCCACCCTCCCTCCAAAGCTTGGACCAGGAGGGCACAGAGTTTTGGGAGAAAATCCACAAGGTTTCAAAAAGTTATATAAAAAGTCTTCTTCTTTACTAAATTATGTCTCTCTCAGATTGCCCCAAAGATAAAGGAAAGGATGATGAAAGGAGGAACGATGATGTGTACTTATCAACCCCTCCGACAGTATCAAAACTTTTTCCGTATCGTCGTCCAAAGCTCAGAGGTGACTCAGGAGGATGTCAACTACTTTTTGAATGAGATTGAAAAGTGTGGGCATGACCTTTAGATTAATTCATTCATCACTTATCAAACTTATTTACAAAAATCACTGAAATCAAAATGTTCCTCATCCTCACAAATGAAATAAACTATGCTTATCGAAAAGTTGGACTTGTGAAAGCTATACACTTTGGGAAAGTTGAGACGATGGAATGATTGTATTTCAAGCAGCTGAATTGACATCGACTTTTGTGTTTGTGTTTTGAGAAGAATCCATCTGGAAAATTTAGTTAATTGACCTCTTCTGTGTCTGCCTAATTGTAAGGAACTTTAAGAAGACTAATTAATCCAAATGTGTTTGACATTTATTTTGTTTTAAAAGGAGGAAATATTGGAAGGATGCCGGAGGACGGAGAGCCGACGAAAAGAGGACGAGGCAGAGGTCGTGGCCGAGGTCGAGGATCCAGAGGTGGTCGTGGAGGCAAAGGTTCCAGAGGTGGTGGTGGTACTTCGGCGACTGCCAGTGGTGGGACTGGACGTGGGAGAGGTCGACCCAAAAGAATGGTGCGTAATTAATTTATGACGGTTTCTTTATAAAAAAAAACTTTGACTTTATTTACAATTCCGGCCCTTTTTTCAAAAGTTACATGATCCAAGTTGTAGATATTTTTTTAACAATAATTCATTGTTTGATGTACACAAGTACAAAAGAAGAGGTTTAGTTATTAGCTATTAATTATTCCTGCATGTAGTCAAGAAGTCCCCAGGCCAGAGAGGTGAAGAAGTTTTGAACCATTTGAATGGAAGTGGAGATTATGGTTGAAAGGGCCCAAGGGACCAGGAAGCTGGCCAATCCCACCAAAGCACTTGCTGAAGGCTGGTCGAACTCTGCGGACGATCCTTTCCCAAGGCCTAAGAGGGCGTCGTAGGCTGAAATGTTTTTCGAGACTTGTTTTCCAGTCATGTAGACACCCAATCCAAAGACCAGAAGATAGACGATGTTCGTAACTCCCCGGATCTAGTTTTTTAATAATTTGAGATGTAGAAACCTTTCAAAAGGGTCTTTTAGTTAGTACTTACGGCAAGGCTCTTGGGAGTCTCAGAGTTTCGTTGATGTCGAGGACGAGGCAGGGTGAACCAGTAGTTGACCATGAAGACGTGGACGGCCGGGAGGATTGGAAAGAGGAACATGGCAAAGATTCCAAGGGTCTTGAAAAGTGCGGATCCCAAGAGGAGTACGCCAGAAGAGAATAGGAGGAAATTCACCTCGTCTTTCTACATACAAATATAAATTAAATGTCACTTAAGACATTCACCTGGTCAAAAGTCGTTAATTAATAATAGTACCACTGAATCCATCAATCGTCCCATTTTAATGTGAAGAATAGACTAATCTTTGACTTAAAAGTAACTTTCGAGCAGACTTCTTTGCTGAGGAAGAAGTTAAAAAAGCAGAGTCAGATTTTTAAACTTGGGTCTTATCAAACTGCAAAAAGTTGGGTTGACGTAGAGATATTTGACTTGACCCATCCGAATGAATTTTACTAACAAAAAATCCTTTCGTTTTGCTTTCAGGTCATTCAAAGCGACGAGGAAGAAGAGATTGAGACCAGTGAGATTGTGGACAACCAGATAGACATTCTAGAGGAACAACGTGACCCAAGTATGATATAAGCGTCCTTGCAAAAGTCCTTCCATTTAACGATTATTTTTGTTTTAGGTGATGACGATTTGGTCATTGATGAACGCGAGAATCAACTCCCGGACTCAAGGGAGGAGAAGAGGAATGCGTCTACGACGCCGACGACGACGGTAGTGATGGTGGAATCCAGTAGGAAAGAACGGAAGAGTGAAAGCAAGGTTGTGGAATACACATTGGACGACGACATTTCCCAGCTCGTTCCTCCAACATTCTCCACCGTCTCCAAAGGGCCTCCACAACCCATGTTGGAACTCAAGTGGGACCACAAATATACTCCCATTGGTGAAAAGTTGGCGTCTCCAAATATCCACATGTGCGTTGACTGCAAGCTACCAATTAGGATATATGGGCGATTGGTAAGTCGTAGTTATTTCATTTTTTTCGGCTCTTATTTAGAATTATTTGCCTTTTTTTAGATCCCCTGTAAACACGTATACTGCCACTCCTGCGCCACCAAACTCAACTACTGCTCTTCCTGCACGGATCGAGTCACTCGGATCGAACAAGCACACCTGGGTCAAGTCTTCATGTGCCACTATGGTGGGAATCGGTACGGACTGGAGGGTTGTCGACGGACTTACCTGTCTCAACGAGACTTGCAAGCTCACATTGATCATCGGCATCGACCCCGAGGTTCTTCTGGGATGGGATCTAACCATAACCACAACCAAGACCTCCTCTCATCCAATCGCATGATGATGTCTATGGTGTCCACCTCCACCAACAGTTCCTCCTCATACTCATCAAATTTCGACCACGGGAGCAGCAGGGATGGTGGATATGGGGGAAGGCAGAACATTTCCGTACACTCCTCCTCCTCCTACTCAGGTGGTGGTGGTGGGGGTGGTGTGAGTAGTAGCCGAAGTGGTTCTGGTTCGAGATCAGGCGGAGGTGATCAAGGACAAGGACAAGGGGGGACGCCGGGTTCACGGTATGAAAGAAAACCCTCATTCAATCGAAATCAAAATTGGTCTTCGTACAACAGTCGGCACTAAAGCCAGTTTTATTAATGTAAATGTAAAGTTATCCTATGCACTTTTTATAATGCACTAAGTAAGTAGTAGTAAAGTTGTTACGTCATTGTTATAAACACTTTTGAGCTGTACATTCATTCATAGTTTTTTACTCTGAGATTTATTGAGTTCCTTTCGTCTGTGTTCTTGTAATTATGGAGGCTGCTACTCCAGGCCCTCCACTATTAAACCTTCCTCCCTTCCGAGTCTTGGCTTCATACAGAATTTGAGACTGTCTCTTGACAAAGTTTCTTGACACGGCTTCCTCCTCCTCACTCGAGTCCCCTCCTCTTCCTCCTCGTCGTAACAATAATGCTCCAGTAGGAGACTTGACTTTGACTTCCTCAGGGGGTTCCAAGACACCACTCCCTTCGTCCGTGTGAAGCATGATGGATGGGGCACGACCTCGAACAACCGATGGGGAGAGTGGGAAAGGCGTAGGAGCATCATGAGGGCCGTCAAGTCCCATGACTCCTAGTCCCATGTCAATGTCTGAGATGGATCCATACCTAAAACTTGACGTGACGGAGCCCACGGGGGAAGGCAGGTTGAAAATGGAGGGACCCTCAGCCGCAATCTCTAACGGAAGGATAAGAGCCCCTGTCCCCGTCATTCCTCGGTCCTCATCAAGGAAATTATTGTTATCCAGCAAAAGTGCAGCAGTGGACCGACTGGAACTTGCCGCTAGGGGAGAGGCACTCCTCATCCCGACCCCCGCCAGGACCCTCTCCAACTGCTTCAGTACGAATTTTAACAAATTGACAACCGTTTCTGCAAGAACGCCTCCACCTCCTAACAAACTTAGACTTGGTGGGATCTTAAAGTCGTTATTTGAACAGATTTCATTCAACTTGGTTGACATCTGCTCCATCGCCCAGTTGTGGTTTTGCAGCCATTGATTCAGCCTTAAAAAACCAAAGCGTTTAACGACTTTTAGACGCACAATCACATTACCTGTCTCTCTCCACAGTAGTCGACTCAAGTTGCCCCCGCACCTCTCCAAAAGTGAGGTTGAGGTTCTCCCTCTTAAGACCTCCACTGAACTGAAGCTGTTTCAACTTATCCAACAAGAATCTCTTCCTCAACTTTGCCTTTCGAACTGCCGACTTGACAGAATCTTCTTGAACCAAGAGTTCCTTAGAATGATCCCTCTGCCCTTGGAAGCGAAGGACGATGGTGGCAGGGTCAGACTCTCCGGTCAGAGTTGCCAACTCCGCGTATGTGGCCTGGACCACGTTTCCACCACCCATTCGGTCTTGTCCATCGTCCAAGGGTGCATAGCCCACGTAGAGGCTAGAGGCCCCTCCGACCCCACCACCACCACCATCCGCGACGGAGGAGTCCCGATGAATGATGTGGAACTTTGGGAAGGAGAGTTTGGAGCCGATGACTTCCATCTGCTCACGAATCCCTTTGAGCCCTAGTCGAGTCTCGTACAGGGCCTGTTGTCGCTCGGTGTAGTCCTTGATCGTTGTTTCTTCTACCTGGAAAATCCAACTCTCACTTTACCCCAATAAAGTTTCCACCAATGCTCCCCAAGTCCTCATACCTCTGACAGTCTCACCCTAGCAGCTTTCCTAGCCTTGATGGACTCGTGCAAAACCCCCTTCATCCTTCCAATCTCGGATCTCTCATTGTCCAACTTTTTACTAAACTCTAAAGCTTTGACGTTGAAAGTAAAGTTTTCAGACTTGAGGAGGGACAACATATTTTTGTATCGGGATCGTATATTGTCCGCCTCGCTTATCTTCATCATCATGGCCGCAGTGGAGGTTTCGGTGGATTTGATGTCCTCAAGTCGTCTAAAGAAATGTAGCAAATCTATTGCAAGAGGTGGTAAGGGAAGAAATCTTACTTTTGAATTGAGGATGGGACTTTATTATTTGACCCCTTCCTAGTTCCCTTTCTATTGTTCTGCTGCTGCTGCTTCCCCTCGACAACTTTCTTCAAAATCCCCTCTTCCTCCACCACATCCCTCATGAGGAGGCCCTGTTGCTCCTTGTTGTACTTGAGAAGATTTTGTTTGTTCCGTAGAGTCCCTATTTTGCACTCCAGATTATCCAGCACATCCTCAAACCTCTTGTCCTTAAACTCGATCCCCCGCTTGTCTCCCAACTTCAGGAATAACTCCCGGGTGAAAACCTCCCTACACTCGAGGAGGCCCTTGCGTTCCTCCTTCAGCTCCCCGTTGGAAACTTTGAGTGCTCGGACCTGAACCTCATTTTTCTTAAGGGCCTCTTCATTGGACTCGTAGTTTGCCTTTCGTTCACCCTCCACCAAGTGGATGCGTCGTTTGAGGTAGGAGATCTCGGTGTAAATGAGTCGATGAGCCTCGCTCACAAAGATATTGTCCAGAGATGCGGCTCGAGTTTTCTTTGGCATTTTAATAAGGAATAATAATTATATTTTGTGGCAAATGTTTATAAAGTTAAGAGTCATTTGATTGTTAAATCGATTCTCGATGACAAGCATAGAGATTCACCGTTTTGTATTGATCAAACTAAACGAAGGTTTTTTTGACGAAATTGTAAAAGTTGAGACTTTCACTCACTGGGGCATTATGCAATGCGTCTCTCTAACTAAGTTGTAGGAACAATCCTCAAGTAGTGAAACATTTTATCTTTGGCTAAATGAGCAAAAAATACAAAATAATTAATTGTTGCTTGTCTTTCATAAAGTGTCTTTGCCTTCATCGTACATCCTTTCTGTCACATTCCATCCATGTCTATATAAAAACACTCGAGTCATTAATGTCCTTTTTACGCCCTGCAAACTATCTTGAGGATTGGATGCATGGGAAAGGAATTCAAAAAAGACGAGTAGAAGAAAAGAAAGCTCCCAATTTGGAATTCCAGCGTAAAAGACATGTTTATTGCACGGAGATGATGCTGAAATGAGGGATCAAAAAAGTAAGAGAAGGACTATCATTAATTTGTCCTTTAAAGACGAAGTGGGGGCAAAACATTTGGCCCGTGGGGGGATCGAACCCACGACCT
>JAQIWU010003022.1:0-10563 GCA_034696445.1 Isotomiella minor
GGCATTTTGCATTTACCAAAGCAGTCAACCCTGCGTTGTCTCGTAATGACCGTTTATCCATTCTCCTACAATTGGTGAAAGGATAGTGACACAGATAAAACGTCAAAGAGTTTACCTAATCACTTTCTGATGCAGGCAAGTGAAGTTCTGAGTCGCTCTGGGGTATTTTGACACATCGCTAGTTTTCACCTAGAAGCCCAAGTGCCATTATGATTGTGATGCTTTAGGAATTATGAATATGGCGTGACACACAATGGGGAAAGAACTTAGGTATCCCATTCCCACCCACATACTCGAAAAAAAAACGATGTTGACGATGAGAAACTGCTGGGAGTTGTAATTTATCATATTGCGACACAGGAGGGGGCCTCTAATGTTCATTATACCAGTTTCTTTCCTTTGAGGAGTAAATAAATAAAACTGTTACAAAGTTCAAGTTTGTGACACTTACAATCGCCTTTTCTGACACTGTGTGTTCCCTGTCACTCATAATAATTGCACATATTCATTGTTTTTCCACGATTCTGAGAGATAATTTTTGAGATGGCTTCCGCAAAAAAAGTCGTCGACATTATCGTATTTAAGAAGGGATCTTAACCTGACAGACAAGAGAACAATAGGATGGAGACGTGCTCTCTGCCCAGTGCACAATCTCGCCACAAAATATTGCACCATACTGTCGTCGACACAGTGGTGCTTTATGAAAACACAACAGAAAATAGTGTCACTGATTTCTTTATCTTGGTCATACCTTGACTGGAAGCCGTCTGAGGAATAGAAAAGTGGTTTGGTCTCCTACCAGGAAAGCTATACACTCATAATAACCGGTTGGAATTTCTTAAAAACTTAATTTCCTGCTGCGACACAAATGTCCTCAACTTTAAAAAGGACAGAGAGAGAGCTGAGCTACAATATTTTAGTTTTGACAATTCAATTTTCATGATATTCATTCCCATTCCACTTGCTTACTTACCAAAACCAAAAGCAGCACCGCAAAATACTTGAATTGCACTGGTTTGATATATGATATTTGATGGTGTGGATTAATAAATTATTAATACGGAAGTCACACTTCCGTTAATTCATCGTCTTGACAAAGTTGAAATATTTAACATCTCATTTTGTCATTCATGAATAAGATACCCTGAAATTTTAGTCGCAATCCAAAGTTTTAAACGTCATTATCAGCTAGACATGTCCCTCTCTTCTGTTGTGACATCAATATCCCTGTATCATGTTTCGGTCTATCCTTCTTTAATTATTGGACAACTTAAGATGGAAGATTAAGATTGATGGTAGACATGCGGGATGAGATGAGATGCAATTATTTCGACCTGAACACAAGCTACATTTTATTACTTTTACTGCCCATCTAATGTGACAGAGAGGAGGGGTTAGTGTCACATAAAGTAGCAAAAGAAGATAAACTTTCTGTAACAACTTTACAGTCAAACTTTTCTTCGTAATTTTTGCAAAACTGCAAAAATAAACTCTGAACTTTTGTGGGCATGTTTTAATGCTTATAATCTCTGTCCTAATTTGTGTTCTAAAGGGGAGGGCATTGTGAGACTGTGCAAACACTTGTAATTTTTTTGGAATTTGAGGGTTTACCTAACAGAACAGAGATTTGCAAAATAAATTACTACCTACTCTTGAACAAAAAGTAGAGCAGAGGGTCACCTCACACGTTATATGGATTTTACACCAAAAAGAGTAACCAAACCATTTCATTTCTTGATTGCGGTTGATGTGGCGGACCGAAATTAATAACGAAAAGTGTGTAATATCATGTCATGTAACATTATTTGAAGAGAGAGAGAGATGAAAAAATATGATGCATTAAGGTTGATTGATTTGGTTTGGTTCATTTACTGCGGTGAAAATGTTTTTTTTTTCTTCTCTTTTTTGAGGTGAGAAATTTTTGAAGTTGTGCCACTACTTCTCATTTATCTCTGTCTTTTCTGACATTTATTTATTTAACCGCTCACTTCATGACATTTCTTGTCATACCTCACACCGAAGGGCATCAAGAAGTGGCCGGTATATTTGCAGAAGCACTTTGTCTCGACTTTACTCTACGTAGGTAATCAAAGATGTTCTCTTGAAGAAGGCCATCAAAGAAAATTAATCTTCATCTTGCACCCAATGGCTCAGCTTAATATGAGATAAAGTGTGATAGATAAGTTCACGGTAGCAAGAAGCAGTCACACATTTAAATCGTCGTTACCATCAACAACATGAGCATGCCTGATTGATGTTACAGTTACAGCTACATTACTTGGCATTTTCGCTAATTTTTTCATCTGAATAAAAGTTCTAATTCTTTTACTTGCGTTACCTTATTGGATTGGTCAGGTTCAGGAAAGGAATGAAAGTTCTTCAAAGAAAAGATCCTTTTTGTTAAAGTGAGGTAGGACAGTCCAATTTATTTACCATTGCTTGAAAGTATGGGTGGTGGTTATTCGCAATTTATTATACTTTTCGCATAACTTAAAAAAATTGCATTGAAATTCGCATTCGTCCAAGTTAATTCGCGCATATTCGATTGGTAGGTATGCATGCAGGCACGCTATCTCTGTAACTATGCAAAATAATAATAATCTCTCCATCTCCACACGGCACTGTTATTAAGTCCTGTGTGCATGTAAATTATGTACAGCTAAAAGGCGAAGAAGCTACCAGATTACGCATTTAAAAATGTGCAAAAGTATAAGTATCAATTCAAGTGCACGGCTCAACATAACATGATGTTTTTTTTTGAATCCCAATAAACTATAATTTTCTAATGGGTATAAAAATATACAGTTGGCATAAATAATAGTCGATAGACGAGACTGGGAACGGGTTAAGTACCTGCTAAGCGTGCATGGAATATTAGGTAGGTATATAGATAGTTAAATGAAGACGACGATGACATGATATGATATGATATGATGATGTACGCATTTGATCATTTATTAATTATCGACAGATGGTAAAATAGGAAGTGGAAGGATTTTCGAACCAGTTTTTTTGCAAAGACTGGATCCTTTCCTGCTTCAACCTTGCTAAGCTTTACACACAACCTTGAGAGTCTTCAAAATTGTTGCTTTATCATTAATACTTAAAAGAAAAGAACCGGTATTAAATAGTGCTGTTGGTATTCGAAGAAAAATTTAAATTTACATAACTCCTCACCCCTTCCACGTTAATTACTCTCTTGCATCATTATCAATCAAATAAGCAATGCGAGGCTACCTGGTCTACACTTTTTCGGAAAGGGACAAGGGGGATTATGAGACTTTGGTTTTAGCTTTCAGTATTCAAGGCGAAATAAAGTTTTTGAGGTAGTGTCGGGCTTCAGAAATTTGAATTCCTATAATTAATTATCCGCTAACCTTCGAATTGATGAACTATGTAGGCAAGCTTGATAGTTTACATCGTGCAATTACATCAACCAGAACAAAGAGCAAACACTATACAAGATAATCACTTGAACAAATTGTCTATGAGTCTCAACAATTAGTGTTGTTGATTGCCTTTCTTGCCTCCTTTCTTCCTTAAAATTATAAATTAAAATGCGGCATTAAACAAATATTTAAATATTTCAATGTAATTTTTCACCATTTTAAAAGAATGCTGACTCTTTGACTCGAATCTTGAAAAAAATACTAAGACCAACCTCCGACTGACCTTTGAACTCCAACGTTCCTGAACTTTTCTCTTATTGGTCTTGGTCGCATGGACATGTCACGTCTCATAGCATGAGAACATTTGTTTCTTCATTTTTGATCGTAATAATAATCATAATCGTGTGCTGCTATAGCGGAAACGTTAAATGAAATGCATGACACTGGTTGAAAACCTAATCTTAATAAATAAAGAAATTTACATTTTTATACCATTTCCGTTTATGAGATGTTAGCGGTTTAATCGCCTGTGGTTCAGTACTTTTAGGTGTAGCCGACCAGCTATTTATTTTAAATGAAAAATTGGCTAGAGTGTGTGTGCAGTATCCGTTTACCACACCATCTCAACCTCAAAATTGCATATCACAGGTGCCCGTGTGCATTGTCTTTCATTTCCTTTACCGTTAAGTTTTTTTCAAAGTGATCTGAAAAATCGGGTGATTCATAAACTCAAGAGCAGAGAGAGAGGAAAGACAATCGAGACGTCCTGACAGGCAGATTAGCCCAGTTGGGTTGGCTTGAACTTATTAACCGATGTCGTCCATCATAAAAAAATGATTTAGTGTCACATCGCATGTTCAGCAATCATCTCTTCTTGAGTCAATATAAGACAATAATAATAACACGCACTTTATCCTCTGTCAATACCCAATAAGTGCGTTGTTGAATGCGTGCGTGGGTTACTTACTTTCCTTCCAAGTCGATTTAAATTTTTTAATAAGTTTGTAATTTCCACCCAAAGGTCTTTCTTTGTTCTAGGATCCATTCAATTGATTGCCAGAAGGATTTTTTTATTGTTTAAATTCATGAAAATGTATGACTTCGGGACATCAATGAATGAAAAAAATCCCTTCAATTAATCTTTTCTTTTCCCGTGGTTTATAAAACAAAGCCTTACAAATTATTGATGTGAAATCAATTTAAGCCAATCCTCTCTCGTTCAATCTTTTGTGTGAGTGCAAATATTTATTTGCCTTCAGGAAGTGCGGGTCCTATCAACGCGTACCTATGTTCATTAGATTCTTACATTTAAATTTGCGGTTACCCAAAAACGTATAGGCCAAATACCTACGTACCTAAATTTCTTTGGGGGAAGGAATTGAAGAAAGGGTGAATTTTAAATTCCAAATAAATTAAAAATTTGATTTTCTTAGCAGTTTGCAAAAGTAGTCATTACAATCCATCAACGACGGAGGAATCGGAATTTGAGACGGGCAAATTAAGGGGTAGAGTTTTTATCGAGATTACAACACCGGCAGCAGTCCTTTCCTTCTTGAATGAATGAGCAAAAATCTTTTGATTGTCTATTGAAAAAAGTGTACTTTCCTCCATTCCACGTCCACCGGTCAATCAAGCTTGAGACAAAGGAATGTGCGTGAGGTGTGTACAACAATTTTCTACTGTTGTCTTGGTGGAATGTAAAACACACACACGCACATTATCGCACACACCCATATCGTCATTATCATCGTGGAAATGAGTGATTTGTAATCTGGAGACGCACGTAGATTTGCAAATACGTAATTGAATTCAGGAAATGAAGGGATCCTTCTTCTCTGATAAAAGGTCACTATGGCCGGATGATGTGATGATGAAATCTGTCGTGGGAAAGTTGAGTTGATTTGATGTAAATTAAGTTTCCAATCAAAATCAAAAATCCTTGAGATAAACCACAAAGATCTGTCATGTATAAAAGAGATATGAGGGAAAGACAATGTGGCTTATGATTAAATGGAATCAAGTAAAGTAGCTGAGTATATGGAGAAGGGTATAAAGTTAAATAGATTTAATTGAATGTAACGGTATCTTTTTTGGTGCGAAGATGAAGAAGAAATGAGAAAGAATGAGTTATTAATTTCATAAAGTCTTTCACATATCAAACACTTTTGCAGTTGTGGTATTAAATCTTTTTCCGATTTGCTAAATCTTATTTCTTTTTCAAACTTTCCCAACGGCTTAAATCAACAATCACTCTAGACACAAGGCATTCTGTTGACCATTACACAATGAAATTAACACCAGACAGAATATTTACCGAATACGCATATGTGTATACACAATTAGCCTCTTGAAAGAAGGCAACTCTTTAATCTCTCAGCCCCTCTGCCTTGTCAGTCTGTGTCAATCGATAGATAATTCCTACACGAAATAAATTGCTATAAAAAGATTTGCAAAAAGAAAATGAAAAAAATGTCCCGTTCGTTTCAGATTCAAATCCTTGGGTTCTCATTGTACGGGAACAAAAACGACAGGGAGACAAAAATATACGTAACACTCATCACATCACCCTAAGAAAGTTTACATACTTAACGGCCGCATCTTCTAAGTCTGGCATGATCTCCTTCTTTAATCTTTCAATTTGCCAATCTCTCTTAAGCACCTCAACCCAACTTTTCTATAGTAGTGATAGATGGATGGGTGTGTGATGGTCTTTTATCAATTAAATGGTTTTGCAATGGAGCAAGGATACATCATAAAAACATGTAAATATAATTTCATGGCGAATTGCTACTGTCTGTGTGCAAGAGTGAGTGACAAGTGCAACTGCATCAACATGCATGCACACGATGTATAAAAAATGCCAATTCTAATTACCGTAAGTGAATTTATTACGCCAAGAGGTGCTCTGATGTGGCTTATGGCAGACGTTTTTTTTACAGATGAACGCAGATTGTAACAAATTCCTTTAATTTAATGAACGTCTCAAAAAAATATGTATATTTTTTCTTTCAGGTCTCCCGTAAAGAGAAAGAAGAGGAACTATATCACCATGGACAATAATTTATTGCGGCGATTGTGCACAACTTTTGCCCTGCTGCAGGTGCTCATTGGACCAGTCCTGTCTCAAGTTTTGATGGAAGGATCTTGTCCTCCTATTCCAGTTTTGAAAAACTTTTCACCAGACAAGGTATGAGCTCCATAATTAACTTGCATCTTCCAATCCATCTCTGGATTGCATTTTAACTCATTGCATTGTTAATCTTTCGACGAGGCACTCCCTTTTTAACAATGAAGAAAAGACAGACAGACGCACGAAAACAAAAGCCATCCTCTCACAGACTGTGTGGCGTTGTTCGTTCCTTCACCTTCATTTAAGTGCATTGTTGCCTAATGCTTGGTGTAATAATAGCTAATTCTACTTCTATTTCCTTCATCAGCATCAAGAAAAGAAGACTCGTGGTTTAATTAGAAATAAAGTAGTTTTCACTGATTCAGCAGTTGTCACTTTTCATTTCTTCCTTCTTCTTCTTTTCTCAATTTAATTCATTTCTATTTTAGCATTCTCATCTCATTCTTTAGTTCATTGCATTGGATTTGATTAAGAAATTGATCAGATTTAGATCCAAACAGGAAGGAAGATGAAGAAGAATCTCTGCTACCATTGTGAAATTTTCTACTGACATTCCATGAATTCAGCTTCAGCCTTTTCCTTTATTCACTAAAACTCATTCACTATTTTTTTCCTTATCCTGGCTTTATGGGTACTGATTTCTCCCACCTTAGCTTTGCTTTAATGATGTGGATGAAGAATTGAATAGTTATCCTTCCTTCTTTCTCTACAAATGTTAGATAATCTATATAAAGCTGTTTGTTACCATGGCGGTTGTCACAATTTTGCATCAAGCAGAAGAGTTCTGTGAACTTGGCTGAATAATTCCAAAAAGAAAGTGACTTGAGGTTTATTTTTGATTCAAAGAAATGAAAGATTTTTATCAAGAATGTGCACAATACATAAAAATCAACATCAACAACGTCACAAAGAAAAGTCAGTGGCATGAAACTTCTGTGCATTTATCTTTGCAAAGTTGTAGTTGCAGCAACTTTCAATTTGACATTGCGATTGCATTATTGATTCTGTTCAACTGACTATAACTCGTAGTAAGAGTTCATACCCCCCGAAAATAATTGGGACCTTTTTTCCCAAGATAGTTAACAGCTAATTACCAACTGGTCTAGTCTAACTAGAGTAACATTCTTGATAAAATTGGCAAGCTACATCGTTTTTGTAAATAAGAAACCGGACATCACCAGATTTTTTTACTGTAGCGGTGACTTTCGCACATTTCGCCGGTACGGAAGTTAGGTTGAAAGAAAGTGTGAATGAGAGAGTGAAGCTTTGTTTCGGATTCGGATGACGAAAACGGTAGAATTTGCACACTTATTTTGAATGAGATTCATTTTTCGTTTTCTATTTCCGTTCCGTTAGCCAAGAATTGGATAATGTTTCTCTCATTACCATCGTCGGTCCACTTCGCATCACATTACTTTTCCTCGCTTCAGACAAAATTGGCGTAATGCACAATTGACTTCATTATTCGCATGGTTTATTATTATTATTGTTACTGCAGGTGAAGAAATGTAGTAAAGTAAGCAAGGATGCACAGATCTGAATTAATGAGTAGTGGCGTGCGCCTTTCTTCCAATTACTTATATTATTCCTGCTTTTTTTGATTACTTTCATTCTATTGAGTCAGTCACTTTTTGCGAACTATCATCATCATGCTTAGAGGATCATTATTCCTCACACCATTTCCTATTCTATGACACTTTAACTAGCTGCCAAGACCTAAAATAAAGACTTGAGTCGTTTCAATTATTTAGAACAAGCTGGATCGAATTCTTCCTTCCTCTTTGAGCATTGTTACATCCTTCAACTTCTTCCTCTATAGATTTCATTAATACTGAGATAGTTTTGAGGTGCCATAAACGTAGTTCAGGTTTGTCGATCTCGGAAATAAGAGGAAGAACTGAATAGAATAGAAACAATGAGGGAAGGATGGCTATTGTGCTACAGCATGGAATGTGGAAGGAAAAGATAAATTGATTATCTTAGGGCAAACCGTTCTGATTTACTTCTTTTTCATCAGTTTTCAAATGACGTAGGTATTCAACAAAAGGTTTGATTGTTCTGAATTGAGAAATGACGCATATCACACCCTACAACATATCAAAAGTAACTTTGTTACATATTACCATACTGTAGGTTACTTCAGCTAGCTATAAACAATTTTTCAAAGTCAGCCAGAATTCACATCGTCGGAAGTAACTTTTGATAGATGGAAACAATGAGGAGAGTACTCAGGATTTATTATGGCCTGCCACGACGTTTTGAATTTCATTTGATTGTGCACTCTTAAAAAGTCATAGCGGAACTTGTCATCGGACGACTTTCGCTTATGCGATAATGTGGATTTTAAAATAAGAACTGCATGCAATTTGCAAACTACTGCATTTTCGTTATTCTGTTTTTTTGAACCCATTCTGCACACATTAGTTTTAACCACAAGTCAGTGTCGGTTTTTTTTGCCTTCTTGCTTGAGCCGAAAAAACATTTTTATGCATGCAAGGATGAGAAATAAAAGGTATATTTGGTGGAACTGATGAGCATCAGGTAGGCGTAGGCTTAAGGTATTGACATTTCAGGTTTTTGCATATCTGTGAATGAGGGTTGCACAAAATTGGAATTCTGATTATTATGTCTGCATCAACCAACTCATAATTTAAACCCTATCGTGGACTTTAAAAACCCTAACACCCCAATAATAAAGGGTCTGCGTTAAAGGGTTTCCACGAAAAAGAACACGGGGCACAATGAGATTCAGCATCTTTATAATTTATACTGTTAATTTCTAGCCGTAGGTTATGAACTTGTTTAAAGAGAATGATAATTTATAAGGAAACCCTTTTTCTGTACTTACAGTTTCTTGGAACCTGGTATGAAATCGAGAGGTACTACTCCGACTTCCAGGTAAACACCAAGTGCAACAAGATTGATTTCACGTACAACCCGGACGGAAGGATTGGTATTTTAACGTCAGCTATTCAAGAAAGGTGAGATTTTTCTTCTTGCAGAAAAGACCTATTTTTTTAATTGCCAAATCAAATTCCCATGAAAATGCACTCACTCATTAAAAGTTACAATTAACCGTTCTCTTGAACCCCAACCATTTGATATGTAATTTGACTTGATTTATATATTTCGATATTTGTAGAAGTGGGATGCCAAAGGTGGCCTACGGGCTTGCAAATTTTGAGTACGGTGAAACAGCAAAGATGACTTTAAGCATGTCCCCAACGCCAGGCTCTCCTTCGTACCTGGAATTTGGGTACTGGGTCTTAGATTCGGATTACGAAAGCTATGCCGTCGTCTATTCCTGCGATGATTTTTGCAGAGGAAGGCAACATTCAAGTAAGTAAAGCAAAATACGGCTTTCTCAGAGTTGGAAGTTCATCTTTGTTTCTTCAGAATCAATTTGGGTACTTGGAAGGACGGCAATACTCCCACAACAAGTAATCAACAGGATTTATGACAAAATCAAAGTCATCGGTCTCGATCCCAAACGTCTTATGAAGGTTCGTCTCCCTACAGTTATAGTTTCATAGAACCATGCTGAAATTAATTCTTTACATTCTCAGGTTGATCAACACAAATGTGTCAACGTTGCAGTCTCTGTTCGAAGTGAAAACTCAGCCCTCTCAACAAATCAATTTGACAGGAATTCGGCTCGAAAATTCCTGGCTTCCTTGACCAACATTTTTGGACGAAAGAAATATCAATACTATTAAATCTCACTCTACCCAAAAAAAAACCTCATCCACCCATCTATCACTTTCAATCATGAACACCGACAATCATTTGTAATTTTTAAGTGGGAGAGCTTGTAAAGTTTTTTTTATCTAATGTTCAGGGTTGTTTTTATCTGTTGTTTTTGTTACATTTGTCAATAAGTCCAAAAGGGATGAAATTTACAAACTTCTTTCTACAAGAAAGGGAAGCAGAAGATGCAATGAATGTGCCAGATCAGTGTAGCGTTGCCTATAATTTATTGCAAGTATGCTTAATGTTAAAATAATTAATGTGAATCTCAACTCAAGATTGCCTCAGTAGCATTGG
>JAQIWU010003023.1:0-10555 GCA_034696445.1 Isotomiella minor
TGCATAAAAAACTCTTGAGATTGGCATGTTACTTACCTTCGTTGATAGATTTTGTAAAGAAGAGTAGTTTCAAATCTGAAGTTCCTTCTTTAACATCACAAACTTTGTTCATCATTTAATCAGTCTTCATCCATTCATTCTTCATTTATTCTCCCTTTTATGTAATGCGTGGCTTTTGTTAGCCAAATTGAGGGGGCGGCTGCTAGCAAAAGGACTGTAGTATCACATTACAACAGCAGTAGGTCATTATGCCTTTCTTAAAGCATGTCAAATGGGCAACGTTTATTACCCCTGACTTTACCTTTTGACATCATCTCACTCATGATCATGCAAATGCAATGCAGATTCATGTCGACTTTTTGAGACGGTTTTTAAATGTTCAGATGGAAAAGTCAATAAATGGAATCACGCCTTAGCCTTCTAGCCCCTTCATCCTCTCTCATCTTCTTCTTTTTGTCTTGAATAATTAAGATAATGTCGGATCACGAAGTATTCAAGAATTTTTATGAATTTGTTCACTCCTAACGAAATATTCGCATCCCTTTGTTAAATGCTATATTGCGTTTACAATTTTTCGTGATTTTTGCTTTACAAATAAATTGATAAGTTAAGGACGTTACAATTTATTGTTTTATTAAAGCTGTTACAGCATCTTCTTCACCCTGTCTCGAACTGTTGTGAAACAAAAACTATTTTAACATTTAGCACGAAAAGTACAATCGTCAAATCAAAATGAAATGCGCTACAATTTTTAACGGACATTTGCCTAATTAGTGATTTCTATTGGATCTTCTATTCGAGTATCATTTGGACCATTTCACTTGACATGTAGGAAATTGGAAAGCTCAAGTCAGTATTGGACCTCTTTTCATTAATTTTATTGCTATTGTTCATTGAAGAAAATAATGACGCCGTAAGATTTTTAGTCAATTATGAACAGTCGTTCGTAATCAGCTTAACTTGGCTTTGGCTTCCTTCAATTGAATTGAACTAATGTTTTAAAGCGAAGATTTCAAAAATGCATTTGTAAAAACTTTCATTTATGTGCGAAAAAAGCTTATAGCTGGTAACAGGAAGAAAAAATCAAATAAATAGCAATTTGATTTGATTTGAACACATTTCTTCCGGTCACTTTTTGCGGTTTGAGTGATTGGTAAAGCATTGATCGACAAAGCAGACAGACAGAGACGATTGAGGTGAGAGCAACTTTTATTTAACTGCACGCGTGTCATTTTGATATACCGATGATGCTCACCACAACAGCATTAATTCATATGATGACTTAATTAAGACTTTCTGTCTATCTTTAGCTTTCGAGAGTGTATAGAAGGTATGTTGAATTGAAGTGGCCACAGCATTGGTATTTATTATTGTGTAATAAAATAAACCTAATTCGCACTAGATCAAGGAACTGGTGAGTTTTATTCCCCCAAGTCTAATCCTTTCATTCATAATTGCTGGCTGATGTATTGAACTTATTAATAATTATGTCGGGGTTTTTGCTGGCATATTTTACATAACTTTACAAAGACTCATTATTAAAAGTTATAGCGGATGAAGTATGAAGCTTCCGTGCTCATATTTTATGTTGAACAAGGATCCTTAAACCCCCCTGCTTATGTAAGGAACAACATCGAAAGGGAAACAAAGCGTTTTGTTTCTCATGTGACACCCTTTTACTGTCGATTGATAAGCTTGTTCATGTTGGCGTGATTGTTAATGACAATAAGGGCCCCCATGACATGACGTGCGGTATACTGTTGAGTTGAACTGTGCAAACAAACACACGCATAGGACTTTTCCTTTTGTTGGCTTAATTGTCAATAACAAATGCTGAATTCTCACGGACGAAGGCAATTAATGTGATATAATAATTGTGAGAAAAGTTATCGGGTTGATGATCCTTAGATATGCACCTTTTCCACTCGTTCGCATTTAACACATTATTCCTGCCCTCTGAGCAATCGAATAAAATTCAATTGTGAAAAAAGTAATAAATAATGCAATGCATAAAAGATGTTAGATTTGCAAAAATTCCTTGAATTAAGGCTACGCAGGATAAATGCATTATTTTTTCTATAAATCATCGCTGCAGCACCTATTAATTAAAAGCATATTAGTGCACCTCAGTCTCCTTGCTTTTATTCATTCATCCATTTTTCATACAACTCAATTTGTTTATTGACGTGACATAATAGAATAGCGACTCCTTTTTTCCTCATTCACCATTGAAACAATGGAGGAATCAACCTAGACTAAGATGTGAAAAGAATAAAATGATATTATTAAATTGCGTGTTATAATTGCTGGTGGTAGTTTCAATTTTGTAGTGTGTAGAATGGAGCGGAATCTGAGGTAATAATACCTCAAATAAACAATTAGTACCACCTTGATCTATTATCCATAGTACATTAACTATTATTATACGAGACCGAGACCTCTAGAGGACAGTGTAAAATTGCACCGTAAAAGAAAGGGATTAATTACTCCATTATGAAAAAAATTTAATATTCGTGCGTTAATTCAAGGCTCTCTTCTGAGCTGAACTAACTTTTACGCTGATATTTTAGATACAAATTAGGTAACAACGAGATCAATCTCCCTCGCTTATTCTATATTTTGCAATACCTAGCAGTGACTTGATAACTGACGTTAGATTGAGGCAGCTCGCGTAGCTCGTGGAAAACGATATCCTTTTACTCTTTTAGCTAATTTGAAGTCTCTGAGTCGTGGCTTACTTTGTCATAAACCTTTGAGTTTGGTGTCCTTGCAAAATCAATGCAACTTCAGTTTTAAATTAGCTGTCAGTCAATAATGGGTAATTCAATGTCTATAGCAAATGTGCCAATTTTCCAAAAAATCATGCCCATTCTTGAATTGTCAATATCTGATCCTGATCACAATTTAATCCACAAATATTTAGGTGACGTGGAAATTGCACAATCTGTGTAATAATGAAAAAGTCAGTCATCATATAGGGGACATATATTCATTCAGGCACGAGGAGCTTCAGCTTACAATTTTTTTACAAGTTCACATTAAAATAATTGCGGTTGGTTGTTGTTTTGATTTGGAGTGTTTTAGATGGGTCTCAATCTAGAAGTATCCTACATCCTACCCTAATGTCATGAGTATTATGATTGTTTTAAGAAATTAGGAAAGAAGGGATTTGTATTGTTTGTGGTTTTATTCAAGTGCGTTACAAAATCATTCTCCTAATTTGGCTCAGTTCAACTCAACACACTCTCAGATTGCAATCATGAAAAAGCCCAAGAAAATTAGAACCACGTAATTTATTACAACTGTACCCTCTGTCACATATATTGCAACTTTGTTAGTAAGGACCTACTTATTATTAGGTACTTATTAACTGCACTGCAGCAGGACTGCAGTAAAAATATTATAACAAGAGGAAATTGAGACAGATGCGAGTATGGAACAATAATGCAAAAAATTGCATTTTTCTATAGTACTACGTTATTGTGTAATATTTTTACGGAATGAAATACCATAAAAATGAGCTTTATAAATGTCATTATAGACTTTTTGACAACCATTTCATACCCTTTACTTAAAATGTTTTTTTTACGGGAAGATAATGTTATCTAATCATCCAACCGCAAAGTGTCCACCTTTGATATTAAAGTCCCATTCGTGAGTAATTTTTATGTAGAAAAATGTAACAAAATAAGAGGAAAATTACAATATTATTATTGCAATAACCGCAGAGCAGTGGCAGAACAGTGCAGATCGATAAGTGATCATGATCCTTACGAACAGGTCCACTGCAATTTAAATTATTGAATTATATTGTATCATTCTCACAATCCAAGCTATAATTTATTTTTCTGAAATTATTCAGACTGCGACGACTCGGGATGCTATGCACATGCATTGCTTGTGTGTGTAGTACATGCGTAGGTACAGCCAAAGATGCAAAAAGACAAAGACGTAGTCGTACCTACGTAGTAATGATGTGGAGGACTGTGTACGGAGAAGGATAACAATGAAAGAAGTATAATGCGTAATAATGAAAGAGAATTAGTTTATAGTTGCGAGATTAAAGTTTTTAATTATTATTACATCGCGGTCTATGTGCCCCAGTTACTTCAGCTTCAGAACGTTCAAGAATTGCAATAATTGCAGTAGGCAAGCCTAATTGTTTTAACAAAGTATCATTTTCTCAGTACCTAACCTTCTTAATGTGCAGTAATCTACACCTCTCGCTTCACCTCACGTTAGTGCAATACGTGAAGTCATTTGGTACCAAATTAATTACTGGTTTAATTGGTTCATGAATACTCGTCGGAACAACATCGGCCCATGCAACATCGTTGAATGAAGGTAATTCGAGTTTCCGGAAGCTCGTTAGTTGATCCCATGTCCATATCAACTATTGCAGTAAAAACTTCTTCAAGACTGCTCTCTGATAAGCTGTAAAACTCAATGTCGTCTTTCAGATCCATCCGAATCTTTTCCAACTGCTCCACGATGCTTCCCCAATTTTGAGATTTTTCTGGAAGGAAGTATTTCAAAGTGTTTTGATACGCTTCCTTGAAGATTCCATCGATGAGGACTTCTTCGATGCTGGTTTTGATATGTTTGACAGTCTGTATGTCAGAGGTGTCGTCCACAGAGTAACGTTTTGTGAGTTTGAACTGCGCTGTGTAACCATCTAAGAACTTGCGCTTGATCTCTCGTGTTAGGCCAATGTTTTGCAGCCTTCCATTTATCATCAGACCAATTTTCCCACAGAGATGCTCACACTCGTGTACGTCTTGAGAGGCAACAAGGATTGTCTTCCCATCCTTTCGAACTTTTTGCAAGGTGCTCCATACAATTTTCTTCATCGAAGGGTCAACATCACGGCTAGGCTCATCCAGCACGATGCATTTTGGATTACCAATGAGAGCTATTAATTAAAAAAACATGTTTCTCCTTTTACTTTTTTCCTTCACAAATGAAATGAAATGAAATAATAATGAAGGCATACAAAAAGCAAAATGGGACACGTAGTAGTAATCAAGCAAAAAATTAGACTATAAGAGTTGTACTCACATACCTACGGCTACACAAAGTCTTCTTTGCATTCCTGGTGTAAATTTACGACATGGTAAATTCGCGTCCCTTTCTAAGCCTTTTCATTTTTAACAGCAATCAAAGAAATCAAATCAAGTATTAAGATTTTGCGTAATCAAGCTGTCTGTTTCTCAGCGAAATTAAGCATAAATATAGTCAGTTACACACACCTACTGCTGCTAGCCATTGTTGAATTTCGGTCTTTAGGTCAGTCTTACAAATCCCCTTCAATGATCCGTAAAGTCGAAGGGTTTGAGTGGCTGTGAGAGTTGGAATTATACAGTTCGTTTGAGGACAGTAGCCGATGCAAGCAGCGAACTGAAATATTTAGATTTAGTTTTGTAACCCAATCATTCATCCATACAAACAAGGTACAACAATTAGAATTTCATATGAGAGTCTCACATCGCGTCTGTTTCCAAGCATAGAGTATGGTGGTATAATGGCACTTCCGACTGAAGGCAAATTTTCCCCCACCAACGTTCTAAAGACGGAACTCTTGCCAGACCCATCAAGACCTGTAAAGATTTGTAAATACGTAAGGACATAATTTGACCATCACATTGCACACGTCTTGACACTGCCATTAGCACACATAATACCAGAACCAGACTAAATAAAAAAGTGCATATACATGTTTTATAACTAAAACTTCACTCTTCTACGCACGATTGAGCTGATTTATGTTTACATAAAACCTACTATATATGCTATTGAAGAATTGGACATTTTTTCTCAAGTCATTGATAAAAATCGACTCAAGTAGCTAACTTTGCCAATTGGACGCATGCAAGTAAATTAATCGGAACCAAAGTTATGCATTCTGTACATACCCAAGAGGCCAAAGCACTCTCCCTTTCTCACATAGAAGGAGATCTGAGAGTAGACACCTATAGTTCCATAATTTTTGCATAATCCGTCCACCAGTAACCCCACATCGTCAGGGACATCAGCACCTGCATGCCATACATTTTTTGTGAATGTAAAAAGCTGTAATTAAGCCGTTACGCGTGAGCTCATTTGTTTTTGTGTATCATTCATAGTATCGATTCTTCTTTTTACCCATTCCAACAAGCTTTGTCACAACTGCAGCTTCCTGAGACGCGCTTGAGTCTTTGTCCCCAGAGAATGCCTTGCTGGGGGCTGAGAGAAAACAATGGCCGACCTTCTGGAAGTACCGGTAGTCTATGAGCACAACTATGATCAGATAGAGCAAAGCAGAGAATCCAAGAATGGCCAAATCTCTATTCAGCGTGTAACTCTCATAGCCATGGGAAGAGTTGAAGTAGTTCTTTGGGCGAAAACAATACTTTGTCTCACAATTCTCTGTTGAATAGGTAAAAAGTCACTTAATCATAGATTGGAGCAGGCATTATTAGTATTGAATAAATATATAAAAACTTGCCACAGCAAGCATAAGCAGGAAGGTGTTTGTACAGTGCACTTCCATTATTGCAGACGACAGAAGAAAACTGTTTGGCCACAATTTCACACTGATTGTTCACGACGACGACTTTGCCATACACGAACAAGGAATGGACAAGTACAAGAACTGGGAATGGGGTTGTGACCCAGAAAAACGTCTCTGACAATAAGTCATTTATTCCATCGGAGGTGTGGTAGATGAGGAAACTTCCAAGCACTAAAATGAATAAATTGTAACAGTGTAAGAAAGAAGTACAATGACAATAGAAACAAAAAGTGGTAACATTTCATTTCATTGTACCATTTCCCTTGTGTGTTATACAATAATTCTATTTTATGACGTGGGATTATTTCATTTATTTACTTACCTGCTATTAAATGCAGGACATTAATCAATCCAAATCCTGACGAACTATCCGAGACTATCGTGCTAATTAAAAAAGAATGACAACTTATTAAACTAATCCATACTTATCGTACAAGCTGTAAACATAAAAATGCTTCACATTGTTCTAGGCATCTTTATCTACCTGAGGAAATATGCAAAGGCACAACATGCTAATCCGGCGATAAAAAGGATGAGAAATAGTGCACCTGCAAAATAAATATCAACATCACGTCCATAAAGTCGAAATTAGTTAGCACTCAGATTTTTTTGCAGTAAAAATCTCATCCTTACGTGCTCCTCCATTCCCTGTGTACAAATATCGTTCTTGAGCCATGAACACTATGAATATGGCCATTCCACAAAATGCAGCAATGTAGATGAGGTCCAGAATCAAGTAGGAAGCCCAGAATGTAATGGGGTTCACCCCAGTCATTAGCTGAAGTCGATGACTCTGCATTAAGGAATGTCATCATAATGGCATTCAATGAGTTGAATTGAAAAAACAAACATTTGTTCTTATAAACCATCGTTAATTCAGTAGTTCAATACCACACAAAGAAACCTTTGATTCCTTTAGAAAAAATGCAGTTAAATTAAATGAAATGCGTACCCCAGAAGCTCGCTCACGCATCGGTTTCACTGCCACCATGACACAGACCAAAGAAAGAGCGTATGCAAAATAGAAACAAAAGGACTTTTGTAATACGGATGTGCTGCTACTAAACGGTTTGTGGGTTTGATTCCGTGGGTTCGAATTTCCACTATTAAGCACGGTTTCCTGTATGTAATCAATTAAACAGAATGCAATTAATGGTAATGAAACTTTCTTGACCTGCGTGATATCTGTGAAATCCTTGCTTACGTCATCATACTCCACACCAAAGGGCAATGGGAGATTTTCAACGACGATTCTCGAAGCCTTGTTCATGGTTCTTAGTATTGCATTGGACACAAGGTTGATGGACAAGGGTGGGGCGTGTAGCGGAACAGTCGAATACATCGCTGTAATGTGCGACCGTCGCTCGTGTGCTGCAACGATGTATCGGTGTCGATATGCTGCCAATTGTGTTTTCCCAACGTCAATCAACTTTTCATGGATCTTCTCTAGTGACGGGTTGGGATTCGGTGGCAAAGCTTTTGCACCGAACATACCAGCGACCGATTGAAATGCATTCAGCAGGGTCTAATCCAGTTAAAGGTTGAGAATGTAATGTGTGAAAGAAAATGCTTAAACGTGACTTTGATCTTACCACAGATTCAAAATCAAGCAATGTTATAGGGTGGTTATAATCACTCAAAGTCACACCGATGTGCCCATATCGATAATTGTCTCGATTGCGGAGACCTTTGTTAGCACCGTTGGTTCCTATCAAGATGAGCGCTAACGGCAGTACTACCTGATCGATAAAGTATAAATTAAAATAATCCGGAAGCCACCAGAAAAAATAAACCTTAAGCAGCAGCATCGATACATCACCTCCAAGAGAGGACAGCAACAAGTTCTTCACCATCAGTTGCCAAAGTCTTTGAAATACAAGTCTTAAGCCAGTAGACCTTCGTCCGACGAAGTAAGACAAATTATCTTCATCATGGGTCGAGTCTTTTGAGGGGATTCTAACTCCGGGTGGCTTCAACGGTGGTAATTTCCCCTGAACTTTAAATTCTCTCATTTCCCGAACACTATAAGCATACAGTCTTGATAAGGTGGATTTAGGTAAGACATATAACTACTTCACCTATTGAAAACGTCTTCAAATGATAACGAATCAATCACCAGACCAAGAATACCGAGCTTCTCTCGGCTGTCATAAAGTTGAGAGAAGAGCTTGGGGAAAAGTGAGACATACACGTAGGGGACCATGAAACTGATGTCTTGGCCATCAATAGTAATTGTTCTGTTCTTCACTTCAATATTTTTGACTTCTTGACACATCATACGAACCAAGCTCTCTGCTCCTGGAGCAGTTACTGACAAAGTGAGGGAATATCCGTTTCCTTTAAAAAGTACCAATTTAAGCACGAATATGTGACTGATGCTGCAATAACGTTTGCCGTTTACCAAGAACGGTGTTGAGAAAACTCGCAGATCCTACGCATCGAAGTTTCCCATCTTTCAAAACAGCAATCCTATCGGAAACTGTGACAGCTTCAGCAACGGAACTGGATGTAAATATGATGGTGCGTCCTTCTTTGTGTTTCATCAAAAACTTCCAAAAAAGCCTAGCTAATGGTTTGGTAAGTTCATCCGTGGGATTGTCATAAAACGCAATCTTTGTCTCCCCCATCATCCCAAGTCCACAGCATAAAAGTTTCCTTTTCTCTTTGGGCAATTTTCTGCAAAGGACTTTTGATGACTCTTTTAACTTTAAAAGGCCAGCCACGCGCAAGGCCTGATCGTACGCAGCACTCCAATCTTTTCCTTTTAACTACAAAAGAAGGAGGAAATGACTTGTCAAAGATTCATGATAAATAATAATGAAACTGCTTTAATTAGGTTCATGTTTTACCCAAGCAAAGAAAAGCAAGTGCTCCATGACTGTGAGGTCGTTAAACAGCATGTTTCGTTGAGGGCAATAGCTCACGCTTCCTCTAATTTCTGTCATGTAATCGTGAATTCCATAATCATTGACGTACGCCGTCCCTTCGTCAGCCTTTTGTACTCCTGCGTGAATTGTGGTGAAGGGCATAATTTTTTACATAGACATCGTGCTTGGACATACCGAGTAGGATGTCAATCAACAGAGACTTTCCGCTTCCACTATCACCTAAAATGCAGGACACCTCGTTGTAGTAAAAGTCACAGGAGAATCCTTTCAAAATTGAGTTGGAGTGAAATTGTTTCTTCAGGTTTCTTATTTTGACACCGCATTCTTTGTCTTCAACGACTTCTTCCTCCTCACGCTTTTTCTCATCCACCAGGGTGTTGCGGTGTGCAACGGTTTTCTCTTCTTCTGGGGTTCGAAGTAGTTTTAAATTATCCATTATTTTATATCGGAGAGATCCGACGGCAGAGTCAAGAGACGCCTCAAGTAAATGTTCTTCAACCTCTTCTGAATTCTTCTTCTTTCTGCATCCCTTCTTTAGGCATCGAATACACTCTGGGAACTTGGTGTCATCATACAAAATATCGTACATCAGTCTGAATGGTCTCTTTAACTTTCGACGGAAACCAACTGAATGGCGAAAGGACAGAGAAACGATGAAGTAGAATAGTCCGTTCACAATCAGCATGCCAAAAACCGAAGCCATGTTCAGACTGTCATTGGCAGCAGCGTATTCCTCCAGATTGTCCCAGTTTACCCCGATAGCTACAATTACACATAAGTTATGCTTTGCAAGTTAGAAACTTCTGTAATAGCATTATACCCCTTGATTCCCAAGTTGCGATGATGTTGAATCCCCAATACAAACAAAGATTTGGCAAAATGGCGAGCATTAGCTGTGTTGCTAAATATCTATGCTGCGCACCAATGAGAAGAGCAGGGACAACAAATGTCCCCAACCAGATCATTACTGCTATTCCCCGAGCACGAGTGTCTGTAAAAGTTATCTTCATGTCAAAGTCATAATTTAATTTATCCGTCATTTTGATACCAGAGCGAATCAGGATGGATATGAAGAAGCAGAACCAAATGGTTGAATGCAGGTACAGAAATAGGAAGA